>JBBPLN010000163.1:0-36107 GCA_038089815.1 Sutorius eximius | reverse complement strand
TGTTGCTCCTGCGACTGCGGCTGCGGCTGTTGATAGAATGTGAATGGCAAAGCCTCCAGTGACTGGGCCTGGGTGATCGGAGGACGGACGGAATCGTCTGTATAAAAGTCTATATAGGTGTCGTAGAACTGCGTGAAGTGTCCTGCTAATCGGGTTTTCAAATGAACGACATTAGCCCCGTGGTATGAGAAGCCCTCGATGTAGAAGACAAGTTACCGATGAAAGAGAGAAAGCTATACTCACCTTCTTGTGCCGGCGGGGGTATAGCAGGAAGCACCAAGGGTGCATCTTGGACGGCATTCACGTATTGGCCCAGCTGGAGAGATGGAACAGAAGGTTGTGGCACAGACTGCAACCCGGTCTGAGGTGCTTCTTGCCCTTTAAACCTCCAAAGGTTAGGTCGGCTCCGAAGCGTCGTCGAAGTCCCGTCTGCCCCTGTGCCCATCTCTCCACCGCCACTTGCACCAACATCTGCGATTCCGCCAGCAGTGCTCCGAGGCGTCTTGACCCTCAGAGACACAACCTCTGCACCGGTCGTGGGGACTCTTGCCAATCGCGTCGAGCTGCTCTTGACCTGTGTCGAATGGCTCCTGGAATGTCCCAACGGAAGTGGTGGTAGTGGTGGTACATTCGCAGGATTAGAGACAGATTGCGACCGTCGCGAAGCAAGGATCCCAGCCGTTTCTGGGCCTTGCCTGGAGCCGAATGGGACGGCCGTCCTGGAACGTTCGAGACCAGTATGGCGAATGACGACTGAATCCGTGCCTGTATCTGAGCGATGAGTACGCTATGAATACGTGAGGGGATGGGCAACGCACGAGGTGGGGGTAAGGTTACACTTCTGCTTGGCACAGATGACTCGGCATCGGGCTCGTCCTTGTCCTCTGTGTTACCAGAGTTCTCATCAGAAGTTTGCTGCAGTTTCTTTACGCCTGTAAACTCGGTGAAGGCATCGCTGGAGTCGCTTGCTGCCACCAGTTTCTAATTTTACAGGGTGAGCCGAATAGGCGGCAAATAGGACAACGAAAAAAAAAAAACTCACGGCTTTTCCAAGATAATCCTTGCTCTTGGAATTCTTCAGCTTGTTTTCGGACGGACGATATAACACGCCGACAGGCTAAGCGACGGCACGTGAGGTACTATACAAAGGAGAGCAGAGATAATCACGCACGATGCTGAATACGGTATACCCCTCCCCACGGTTTCGAATAGCTTCATCAATAACGCCATGCTCGTCCGTGACCTTTGATTTGCATGCTTCTTGCATATCTGCTAACCCTCCCTCCACGTAACCGAGATTTATCTGGGTGAGACCCTTGTTGAACATGACTTCAGCTGAAAAGAGTTTGAACTTGAGACCGATTTGTTCGTAGTTGCTAAGGGAGGGGGGTGAGTTTGAAACGAGACAAAGTGACGAAAACAGACATGGCCTCGTTTCCACGGAGGTAAAGGTGTGCATCCTCAAAGTTGAGGAGTGCGAGGTCGTAACGACCTATTAGGAAATTAGACACGCCGCATTGGAAGTGCCTAGAAACGAGGGGAATGAGAATGTAAATAAAACATACACGCATACGTGCTATATGCACGTTTAGATCCGTCGCCGCTCGGGACTATATGGTCGCCAAGGGCAGGAGGCACGGATGAACACTCACGCGATCGCAAGGTAAGAATCAAGATTGGTTGCAGCGACGAAATGCTCAATGGCGGTCTCGTGTTCGCCGATGGTAGCGTATATGAGACCCATATTAGTGAGGATCTTTGAGGAATCTGCGATACGCTGGTGGAACGATACATGCGAATAAGATACGGTGGGTCAGGTGTGATCGTGGAAGATACCACGTACGGAGAATAGATTAAGGGCTTTTTCAAAGTCTTGCCCATCGTACGCCTTGAGGGCAGCCGCCCACGTTTCGAGTTCGGCCTTGAGGGAGAGAGACATAAGCGAATGAATGATAAAGTACAAAGATACAGAGGGTATTGCGTGCCAAACGTAGCTTGGGTGAAGGAAGAGGGATAAACAGCAATATGACCAAAAAAAAAAACAAAAAGAGGGCAAGGGAAGAAAACAAGACGGACACAGTCCACAAAGAAACGGATCAGAATTCGTCGCACCCAACTTATTTGTCACTCCCATCGCAATTTCCTTTTATGCAAGTCCCTCCCGCGACATATCCGCAAGCGGTAATATCACATTGACTGCGATCAATTCAAATCTTAGCGGGCGAGGTTGCCATGCACACTGCACCTCGCCAGACCAGGCTGCCACGTCCAATCTGTGCCATCGGTACCGGTAAGGTTTGTAGTCGGTGTTCCTGTCACGAAGACCGTTCAGTTCAGCTCAGTTGAATTTTCATCTGCCAGGCAGTAGGCCACTCCGTTACCGCTGGACCGCTCTATTTTTTTTATTCAAGTGCGCATACGGATCCCTAAGCCAACATTATATCTAGCCAGACATTTTTTGATTGCTTACTATCATGTTGTTGCGTAAAAAGTCAAGTTACTGGATCCCTGCTGTGTGGCCAAGGCCGCCGCCTTCGCATCCGGATACTGCATCAGATTTGAAGCTAGATATGCTTGACACTGCCATTCTGATGGGTCGATGTCAGGCGGCAGCTCTTTCTTCACTTTTACTTCACAGGAAGTCCCGGTAACCAGCCCACATTGCAACCGTGGCCTGACGTCTATCAACAGTCCAAGGCATGAACTGCCTAGCTATAGTGCCACAAGCACCTAGCTCGGAAGCATTCCTTGCAACATGCCACTTTTGCGGAGATCGGTTACCGTTTCGTCATGTCATACAGCCAACTCCGGCACCGGACTAGTTTTCTCCTTGCGGCTCGACACGATTGGTATGGTGCTTGATTCCTTCCCATGACCACCGCGCCTTGCCGTGGGAGATTAAAGTGAGCCCGACAGTGTGTTCTGCTCTCAGTGACCTGAGTAGCATTGATGCGCAGCGTGCTTCGCGATCACCCATCCGGACAACCCCTTCGGGTTTCCACGTAGGCATCCGCAGGATGGATTTAAATAGCCCAGTGGCCGTGGCCGGAAGAGCGGTTTTTGTACCATCATGACACCTTCAATGCGCACTGGAACGCATGATCTGTATCGTCAGCTGACTCAGATCAATTGGAGGAGCCTCTTTGCCACCCAAATTCATCGCAAGTTCGGTATTCTAGACCACGTACATGATGTCCAGGCATTAGGTCACGAATCGATCCGAATTTGACCGCGCTGAATGGGCTTGAATCGATAAGACGCCCTACCATGAGCTTTCGGCATTTTATCGATCGAGTTTTGCCAATGCTGGTCTCACCCGTCTCCCCTCGCTCAGCATGTCATAGTACTTGTTACTTCACGTAGTAGTTGATCCCTGTCTGTAAATCACTTACAAGCTGGTCTACCCAGACATGCTCTTTCAATGATGCTGCTGCATAAACTGCGTCGTCTCTCGAGCATATTCTGGCTGTCAAATTTGCCTCATTGGATAGAAGGACGCGCACCTGATGTCTACTGGTTGGGTAGTATGTAGCTACGGCGATCGTACGCGACGTACGAGTTTGAATATTAGGAAGGGAAAAAGTTGGACACCGGCAACCTGCGGGTCCGAAAACCGTCACGAGGTGACACCAATCCAGCTTGCCGCCACACTGACTTGGTAACAAAGTTAAAAGGGTCGCCATGTACCGCCCAGCAACTTGGAGGATGGGGTTCATGGTAAGCCCAGTTGTTTGACAAGGGCTCTGTCGATGACCGCTGACCTGAGGTTTGTCGTAGCCAGATGCACTCGGCCCCATCGACCATAAAGACTCGCCAGTACCCAAGCCTTCGCTGAGCGCGATCGCAGTCTTTTCCAATCTCGTCGCTTCATCCCACAAGTTGAAGAACGGCTCTCGGCCGACGTCGTACATCGCGCGGAGAGTCTCCCCCGAGCCACGGTCCACGGGACTACACACACTCCCCACCGAAATCATTCAAATGATCTTCCAATTCGTGTTCGAATCATGTGTGGGTCAGGAAGACGGCGACCCGGCACTGTGGCTTGATGAAGACCCCCTGGCCCCATCCCTCTTCCCGTACTCACCCGCCTGCGTAAGCCTCAGGTGGTTTCAAATTCTAACGGCCATCCCCGTCTACTGGACCCGTATGGTCATCACGTTGGATGCCGTCGCGGTGTCGTTGAATGCAGCTCGCACCGTTCTCCAATGGGCAAGAAATCGCCCCCTCAAAGTTATCGTCACGAGACATCACGGAACCTTTGAGACCCTCGACTCGGAGCGTGCAGGAGTTGGTCGTGTCATGGCATTCCTCCGTCCACACATCGGCCGCATCTGGTCGCTTTCGTTCGATGTCGAGCACAGTTCCTCGATACCGTCGCTCTGGAGGGAGAGTGGACGTGCCCCACGCCTCAAGGCACTCACACTGATGAGTCATTCCGACTCGGGACCCATCTCTCAATCGTCAAAGTGGCTTTCTGCCGGAAGCTTCCGTGAATACGAAGGAAAACTTCGAGTCCCCCTCCTTGAGGAGGTCACATTCAGTGGTCACTTTCTAAAGAATCCGCTGATCGCCCACCCCCGTCTCGCGAGTTGGTTCAAGCACATAACATCTCTAAACATCTGCGGCGATGCTGCCTCCGACGGAGACGTCATCTCCCTGTACAAGTTTCTATCTGTTCTTGACGTCTTCCCGTCGATACGAGAGTTGACGGTCAAGGATATCCGTTTCGACGACAATGCACCGTATCCAAATCTACTCGTGCTTAGACCCACCGTCCTTTGCCTTTACAGGATCACTGGCAGAACGGCCCTTCGAGGTATTCTCACGCGAGTTCGCATGGAAACCAGCTTACGCGAAGATATCACGATCATTGATTGCACCGTCCATGGTTTCCGAGAACCTGATGTAGATTCCAATCTGGGGTTCTCTTCCACCAACCTCACCCTTGCATCCATGAATCCAGGGGCGACAATTGAAGACCTCGTTTCCAGATGGAACGGAGAGCGGCTCTCCGTGATTAGCTGTCCGAGACTGTCAAGGACATTCCTAGAACGACTGCACGGAGAAACCGCACCAATGTCCCTATCCCATCTCCGGGTCGTCGATTGCGACAACTTCAACGCGGGGGATCTTATCTCCTTGGTGCAGTCGCGGGCGAACCAGGCAGCGTTTGTGTCCCTCATGGGTGTTCCCGACGATGACTCGTTTAGGGCGTTGGTAGAGCTAAGCGTGCAGGGACGTGGACCTCCTATTAGTGCCAAGCGGGCGACATGGCTGGCTGAGCATGTGGACACGTTTTCTTGGAATACTGTTGCGAGGGACGGATTGCGGTACGTGTGGGATGAGTCTAGGGGGAAGTTGGTGATAATGTCTGCGACTGATTCTTTATAGGTGAGTACTTGCGTAGCAAACTGACCGGCTCTGTCGTCTAGCTAGAAACGAACAAGCTCAGTGCTCTTTGCAGCGATTACACGCTGAGGTCAAGCTGGCATTGCTTGATAACGGATGGAGAAACACGAATGCAATTTTTGCACACATGTTGCACAATCAGGGAAGAGGCCCAGCGTTTTCGAGCTGCTTGTGGTGGATGTGTCGAGGTTGTATGATGTTAACAATCGATCATCGTACCAATGTACAGCTACCACGAACCTGAAACGAGGGTTGATTAAAAGACGTGTGTAGCGTATGTCGGTTATTTCTTGTTGATAATCAGATGAAACAGTCTCGACATCCCTTCGCCAGCACGACGTTCAGCAATATGACTTCCACTACGACCACCACCTCTGCAGCATCGACGAGGACAGCGTCGACGTCGATATCCTTACCGCCCGTGCTCGCACAACCCATCGACTGCTTGCTTATCGATAATTTTGACTCGTTCACGTGGAATCTCTACCAACAGCTCTGCCTCCTCGGTGCGCACGTCACCGTTATCCGCAACGATGCCATACCCGTTTCTGCTCTTCCGAAACTCGATATCAACTCGCTCATCATCTCACCTGGTCCTGGACATCCCACTACGGACTCGGGCATCTCCCGCGATGCTATTCGATACTTTACGGGAAAGGTTCCCGTGCTCGGTGTTTGCATGGGCCTCGAATGTATCGTTGACGTCTATGGTGGCACTATCGGGTTCGTATTTCCCTTTTCACCCCACCGTGTCTCTTCATGCACCATCGACCACAGTTATGCCGGCGAGATCAAACATGGCAAGCTCAGTCCCATTCGACACGATGGTCGTGGTTGCTTCAAAGATATCCCCCAGGGCATCCAGTCCACTCGGTACCACTCCCTCAGCGCCTCCATAAAAACACTCCCAAAGGACCTCATGATCACTTCCGTCACCGAAGAAAGTGGCGTCATCATGGGTGTCCGTCATCGTGAGTTCGTCCTCGAAGCCGTCCAATACCACCCCGAGAGCGTTCTCTCCGAGGGCGGCGATGCCCTCCTCCGCAACTTTCTTAGTCTTAAAGGAGGCACCTGGCGCGAAAACCTACACGCACTCGTCCTTGATACAGCGCTCCCGCCTTTCCCATACGACGTACTCATCCCTCGAGTCGGGGAACCACCCGCTGAACTGAAAACTAAAGTGCCCACCATCCTCGAACGCATCTACCAGCAACGTCTCAAGGACGTCGACCACGCCAAGTCTCTCCCCGGCAGCTCCCCACGCGACTTGGACACCTACCTCTCCCTCCACCTTGCACCGCCCCTCGTTCCTCTTGTTTCCCGCCTCAAAGTTAAATCACCCTCAATCATGGCTGAGATCAAGCGTGCGAGCCCATCCAAAGGCGACATCTCACCCAACACCAATGCAGCCCATCAGGCGCTCGCATACGCGCTCGCCGGTGCAGCCGTCATCTCCGTCCTCACCGAGCCCACCTGGTTCAAGGGTTCCCTCCTCGACATGCGCCTTGCCCGCCAGGTTATCCACACCCTCCCGAACCGCCCCGCGATTCTTCGCAAAGACTTTATCCTCGATGAGTACCAGATCGCAGAGGCCCGTTTATGGGGTGCCGATACAGTTCTCCTCATCGTTGCCATGCTACCGCCCGAACGCCTCCATGCGTTGTACACCTACTCTCTGTCGCTTGGAATGGAGCCCCTTGTCGAAGTCCACACCACGGACGAAATGCGCATCGCGCTCGAGCTCGGCGCCAAAGTCATCGGTGTGAACAATCGCAACCTGCACGATTTCAACGTCGACATGGGCACGACGAGTCGACTCGCGGATATGGCGCGGGGTGACGTTATTCTGTGCGCGCTCAGCGGGATCAGTGGGCCCGAGGACGTGAGGGAGTATGTCAAGCAAGGTGTCGGAGCGGTGCTCGTGGGCGAAGCCCTCATGCGTGCCGAGGACCCGCGCGCATTTATCCACCACTTGTTGGATTGGGAGTTGCCAAAGGAGGAGGGAGATGGGACGGTGTTAGTGAAGATTTGTGGCATCAGGAGTGCGGAAGAAGCGGTAGTGGCTGCAGAAGCTGGTGCAGACTTCCTTGGCCTCATCTTTGTCCCATCAAGCAAGCGATATGTTTCGGTAGACGATGCACGGTCGATCGCGAGTGCTGTCCATGCCTTCCGCTCTTCGTCAAACACGGTCCCAAGTAAAAGTCCGGATGTCAACGTCGAGGCGAAAGCAGAGGCAGAAATGGACACAGCGAAAAAGACTGTAACGGAAACCAAACCGGAAACCGAGACCGAGACTGAGGCCGAAATCAAAACAGCTATCAAGGCTGAAACTGGGACCAAGGTGGCGACTGAAACAAAGCTGGCTGTAGAGCGGGAGCTAGACGTAACAAACGCGCCTTGGTTTGCAACTCACGCGCGCCGACTCGAGCGCACGCTTGCCCACCGTCGCCCGTTGCTCGTGGGCGTGTTCCAAGATGCGCCGCTCCATGTCGTGCAAGAGACCGTCGCAAGCGTAGGGTTGGATCTTGTACAATTGCACGGGACGGAGCCGGTCGAGTGGGCGCGTTTTATCGGAGTGCCTGTCGTGCGCGCATTCCATGTCGCTGCCGGCAATGGGAACGCGGATGGGGTCGACGGTCTGCGTGACGTGACGCGCCCTGGGTTACATGCCTTCGTGTTGCTAGACGCACAGCGAAGCGACGGGCTCAGTGGAGGAAGCGGGAAAACGATTGATTGGGTGCAGGCACGAGCTGTGGTGGATGCGGGTGAGCTGAATCGGGGCAAGGCAGTGCTCGTGAGCCAGGAAGGCAGGGGCGAGCAAGCTGCCAAATTCGAGACTAAACCCGAATCGAAAACCGAGGTCAAGCAAGGGAATGAAAACGGAGAGAAGGACAAAGATAGGCATAGCGCGGATGGCGACACCGGTGCTGGTGTCGACGCTAATGCCACGCTTGACACGCCACGGCACGCGCGCATGTCACTTATCCTTGCAGGCGGACTGAACCCGTCGAACGTAGCCGAGGCGGTAGCGCGGGTGATGCCATGGGCGGTGGATGTGAGCGGAGGCGTCGAGCGGGACGATGGAGCGGGAAAGGATGCAGAAAAAGTCAAGGCGTTCATACGGGCCGCCAAAGCGCCTGCGTCTACTGCCATCGTCACGGAGAGCCCAGCCCTAGAACAACATTAAAAAAAGGCAGTGTATTCGTGGATGAGATCTATCTTTGGTGTACACTAAATGTAAGGGGTGCTTTTTTATTCTTCGCATGCCGAGCGTGATGTTGTCCTCTTCATCCGTGGTGTTGTGAGTGAAATGCAAGGATGGTGCCAGCAATCTGGTCAGAGTTTGGACGCTCCCAAACGCATCCCCATCGTCCAGGTAACGTGTTTCACACAAAATCATTGCTGGCTTCCAAACGCCAGTGGTGCTCGATGACCAACTTGTGTTGTAGGCTCAATGTTTCACGTTGCAGTATTGGACAGGTCTGTGTGCCCCGCAGGGTCCACCCCCGGAATCATGATACTAATAAGTTCGACAAGTGATGGGGGTGGGCATGTGGTCACCCTGTGAAATGGGGTGTCACACATAAGACACGGTGCGCCCGGCCACCAAACTTAACACGAGCGGCCATGCCCACTGAGTGACTCTGGCCCTCAGAAAGCGCCGCTGACTTGAATCTTTTGGCAGCAGGTTGAGTCGAGACCTTTCGATGGGCGCGGTGTCTGTTCCTAATCCCGTTTCTGTCCCCTGGTTGTGTCAGCAACCAACCTTTGGGTCTGTCCCGAGCGAGCCTATCTTCGATTCTCTATCGTATTGGGTTCGATTTGGTGCTGGTTCGTCCCCCGTTTTCTTTCTTTTTATATTCATCGGCGCCTACACATCCCCCGCATTCCGCTCACAGCTCTCTCAAGACGAGCCCGTCATTAGCCGATGTTGGACATGGATTCGGATTTCCGCGTACCCTTTCACTGTGCCCAGCTCGCACCAGTGCGTATCGCGGGCTGGGATTATACCTCGGTTCCCGAACTCGTCGTACGTAGCCTGACATCGTCTTCCCCGTCTTCGCCTTAACCTCGATCGTCCATCCACCTTGGCTCTCTCCGTCTCCTGCTTTCTATTGCCCGTTGGACAGGTTTTCCCCGCGATCGTACCACCTGAAGACGCTCAAGCCCTCTGCGACACTATCACCCGTCTCCACAATGCATCAGACCCTTGTGACCTCGGCCGATGTCTTCGTGAGCTTGCGCTCGCTTGGGAAGACTACTATCTCCCCAAGTTCCCAGTCCCGTTCTTTCAGGTCAGAGTCGCAGACGTCCGTGCCGTTGGTGGTTCACTTAATACCGCACTGGAGTTGTACGACAAGGTGCGTAGCACGCTGGCGTGGCATGGGCTGGACATGTTGACGTCTCGTCTGGGTGTGCATGATCTCGATGAACAGGTGCTTCACACGATCGATCCCGGCCCACAGAACACACCGTTTGCTGAGTTTGTCTGCAAGCTCCGGGATCAGGCTCAGGGGGACACAGAAACACAGGGTGAGCACACAGAAGAGTCTAGACCCATTTCACAAACCCCAGTGATCATTCTGGCCTTCTTCTTACGTGTCACATGCACTGTCTCTAACTTTATCCTGCCACATAGTGCTCAAAAGCAACAACCTGCAGTTCTTCCAGCATTGGAAACACGCGCGTGCGTTCGCCAATCCGTTCTCATGGCCAATGCTCCCTCCGTGTGCACCCGATATTCTCAATGCCTGGCGGACGTCGAGGCACCAGAGACAGTTCCTCAACTATAACTGGCTGCAGGCCGTCCATCTCGACCAGGACTACGGGCTCACGTCCGAGGTATGAAATTCCGTTTGTCTCCGGAAGCCCGAATGTCACGCGTGCCGCTAGTCCATCGACTCGTTGACTCAATATGGATTTATTCGTTCGCTCGTCCGGTGCACACACACGAGCGAACTGAAGGATCCGGACGCGGTCGTGAATTCATTGCGCGATTTCGATGAGGCACGTATCCTTTCACCCGCCTCTGTCATGAAACGGGTACTGAGCCAGACTCCAGGCATACACCATGATCCTGCAGCTTACTGACCGTGTCGAGCAACTGACCACCGAGCGCATCAAGGCGATCCACGGTAAGCTGATGCGTTCCTCCAAGATTCAGGTCATAGAGAGCGGCGAGCGTACCGGCACCCTGCACTACGTCAATGCGGGCCTTACGCGGCAATCCACCCAAAAGTTGGCCGTGGTACGGAGCCACCAATATAACCTCGCGTATTGCCCTGCAGAGCAAGTGGATCAGCAGTTGGATTACATCTGCAAGATGGGGAGGGTATGTGTTTGACTTTGTCCCCTCCTTTGCCATTGTTGGTTGGATGTGCTTATGGGCCTGATACAAACTAGCAATACATTGCGCGATGGCGGAATCCGTTCGCGACGGCGGCGTGGATTCATGTCACGTTTTCGCGCTGTCATCCTTTTGATGTGAGCGTCTTTTTATTCTGTGCCTTCTTATCTTATCGGTCCATCTTCCAACGCTCACGCACTAGGATGGAAATGGAAGGATGGCTAGGCTGTTATCATCCATTCCGCTCGTGCGTCACGGCTTCCCCCCAGTGTGTATCTTGCCCGTATGGCGAGGCGCGTACTATGAGAGCATGAACACGGTGAGCGTGAATCAGTTTCAATCTGGTCACTCCGTTGACGCTCGCCATGCTTCTCCCATCGGACCAGGCTTGGGATGGCGACTATCAGCCGCTGATGCACTGTATCATTGAGAGCATCAAGGCATCGCTGACAGACGTCGAGCGGATCATGACGTGAACATATTCCATATTCTCCACTCCCGATCTGCCACTTTCTCTTTTGCTTTGCCTTACTTCCCGACTTTCCACCATTGTTCTTGCTAATGTTGTTGTACATGGCGTCTCAGTACATTCTCCTCTCCATGATGATGTGATGACGGGTATTTTTGTCGATGTACTATTGGATTGGATTGTATCTGCTTCCTTGATCTACCACTAGCGCGATGATGTGTTTCATTTTAAATGGTGTGCCCTCTTCGATTCGTCCGATCACGGCAGTAGGTATAGTCGAAACTTGTGTCGTCTCGACGTGCAAAGGCGAGTGCATTTGACATGACTGATATATTAGCTACTCGGCGTAAAATTGCTCGCAATGATAATGCTTGGTGGTTCTGGACAATATGTTTGAACCAAGCATGAGCGGCGAACACATTTACCGCCTTCATCTGCAAGGGAACGCGCCGAGGGGAAATCATTTCCTTGTCACGAACGAAACTGAACTCTACTTTGAAGTCAGTTCACCTCGACGGCAACACTGATCACATTCAATCTGTCCGGTTCACAAGACACAAAAGGACGGACGAGTCAAGGTGGCAGTCTAACGATATTGTAGGTATGTACATATTCCATTCCGCACTCTCCGCCACGATATCGCCCAAAGTGACACAAGGTATGCCGATTTTCGGCTTTGGCTAAGTAATGCAAGCTCGGTTGTGACATTTAGCGTTGTCCATTCCCAACACGTGCCCTCGCGAGTTCTCGATCGAGCTCATCGCTCGGGTCGTCCATGACAGGCGTCGGGGGCCTGTGTGCAGGCACGGTATAGCCGGACGTCGCCCCAGGAACGTCACCGTACTCGCGCACAGGCGAGTTCAGTATCTCATCCCGAGACGGAATCGGCAGACTTTGGGTCGTACGCAACATCAGCACAAGTGACAAGAAGAGTGCAAGAACAAAGAGGCCACCTGTCACGGGGCACCAGCCGGACGATGCAAAAACTTACCTGTCTTGTCTACGAATCTGTCCTGTCGCTCTGGCCTGTGCGCGTACCTCTTTTCGGAATGAGCTCACTTCTTCCACAATCAACTTCTTCATGCCCTCGATCGAATCTTCTTCTTCAAACGAAAAGTCAAATTTCTGCGTCCGCGTCGAATCGGAGGAGAAATGATAAGACTGGGTGCCCCGCGTATACGAGGATTGAGAAAGAACGTTACCATTTCGCAAATGGGTTCGTCTGCTGGATCGTGCCATACTTGCAGGTACGGATGATTCAATGCTTGCTCGCAGCTCACCCGTTTGGCAGGGTCAAAGCACAACATCTGAGAAAGGAGATCAATGGCAAGTGGGTTGGCATGCGGGTACAGGGTCGCGAACGGGACCCGGGGTTTGATGGGCAGCGACCGGATATAGTCTTGCGCCTAAACCAAGGGTTACGGGTTAGTACATACGCATCGTCTAGGTGGGGCGATTAACGCACCCGAGGTGATCCAACCCGGCGAAGCGTGTCCTCGGATGGGGTACCGAGGTAATGCAAGATCTGGTTCAACTGATCGACGTAGCTGCGCAGAATTGGGTCACCACCCGACGCACGCGGAACCGAGACTCACTCTCTGCCTTTGAAAATCGGCTTTCCGCCTAGGAGTTCCGCGAGAATACAACCCACCGACCAGACATCGATGGCAGTGGTCTACTGAGATCAGCAACACAAAAGGGTGACCACGAGACACACGCACATAATTGGCGAAACTTAACATGATTTCTGGAGCGCGGTACCAACGGGTGGCAACGTATTCTGTCATGAAGCCCTGGTTTCCAGCCGACTTGGAGGTACCACCACCAGGGGTATACCCACGCGCAAGACCAAAGTCACAGATCTTGAGTTCACAGTCAGCATTCACAAGGAGGTTTCCAGGCTTGAGATCCCGATGAAGCACGTTTGCAGAATGGATATACTTTAGGCCGCAGAGCGTCTGGTATATGAACGACTGGAAGTGAGCGTCCGTGAGGGGTTGTCCCGAACGAATCTGATAATCGCGTGTAAGCGATTAAGCAGAGGGGGGTGGTGTGGTGTCGCTTACGATTGCATGGAGGTCTGCCTCCATGAGTTCTTCCTGCAGAGGGGATAGATAGCGTTGGACATCGGCGAACATGTGAGATACCTATCACTAACATAGAGATACACTTCATCGAAGTTGCCATTGGGCTGAAAGACAATATCCATGTCATACAAGCAAGTTATCTGTCCACCAAGATCAGCAACTGCCCATTTACGATCGCGCCTACGACGATGGGCCGCTCACGTTCTTGTGTCCTCTAAAGTGGTGTAGCAACCTTGAACCGCACCATCAGCGGTACAGGTTCCGACCGATTGATATGCTAAGACACACATACCTGATCTCGCGAAGGCACCGTTTCGTCAAGATACGCTGCAAAGGCAGGCACATAGATGAGAATACGTGCACACTGAACGATCAGAAGGGCTTGCCTTGGTGTTGATATTGGTGATTTTTTTGATCGCACACCCTTCACCTGATCTTCTGTGACGCGCTGCAACGACGCAGCCATAGGCACCCTGACCGAGCTCCTTGACTAACTCGTACTCGGCGTCAACGACAAAGGTCGAGTTGAGTGCGTTGAAGCTATGCCTTTGGATCATCGTGGTCGTCAAGGATGAAGAAACGAGTGCAAGGGCAGGGCTACGAGGTTACGAGTTGCTGTAGGGAGTTACATACATATCGATGGCACCAAACAGTGACATACACCTCGAACAGGATTAACAAGTCGCGCGTGAGAATGGAGTGAACACGTTCAGTTCGCATTTTTATACATTCTGGGGTGCAGGCAAAGCCATTAAGACGACCAGCAATACGTACTGGTGTCACGGTCGGAACTCGCCAAGAACGGAACTCGGAGCAAGTTGATGTTGCTGCAAAAACCGAGAGCCGAGATCTGCAAAACGTGTAGGGGTCTAGATACCACTGGATCTAATTTCTGTGAGCGTGCCTCTGCGCCTTGACCCAGGCGTCCACGCGCTCCTTTTCAGTATCCACTCCGTGTTCCGACCTCAGGTGTCGACGAAAATCGTAGGCACGCGTCAAGACATGCTCGCATGTCTTGCCGGATGGCGGTCCCCATGCATCTAGCGTCGCACGTGACACCACCAGTGTATCAACATGCGGGTATGGGCAACGTATAGACATTGCGTTTTGTAAGCGAGCCGCATAGGCTTTGCCGGTGATCGCTTCGATATCCATAGTGTCATCTGCATCGGTGGCAGATGTCTCCTCTTCTGAAGTCGTGGATACGTGAACGCTTTTTGACGAGTGTAGCTTGGCCAGATGGCGCTCAAGAAGATGCTTGTATCCGAAGGCGCTATTGCAGTGTATGTGGGGACACACGTGGTCCCGCTGACCAAGATGAATGACATTGTGGTGAGTGGTCAGCGCTTTTTTCTGCGCCGAAAGTATGAATCGCAACGCAAGCATCCGCAAAACGAAACATACTGATTTAAAATCCTTACCACAGCCTGCAAAATCACATTTCCAATCACGGCCGAACTCACCACCACGCCTTCGTTTGCGGGGTTGAGAACTTTCAGCATCTGTTGCATCCCAGAGTGTCTCGGCTCTGTCCGCGCGGTAAAGATGTGCTTCGGCTTCTTGCTGCTCGTGCAGTTTCTGGTGAGCCCGAAAATTATGTTGCGACGCGAAAGTACGGCCATTACACTTGGGGTACATGCACGTCGGGGGATGGTCATTCCGTATGTGCGCCTGCAAGGCCGTCCACGTGCCAAAATAAACAGGATCCTTATCAGGGCCCGGTAGGCAGTCAAGATGCGAGCAAGTGTATCGCTTCTCTGGCGTGGAAATGTAAATATAAGTATAGACATTGGACGCGCACTACATACCGTCATGCGTCTTCAAGTGACCTCGCAATTTTTGATTAGTTGCAAATGATTTTGAGCATCCCGGATGTGAGCAGATGTACGGTTTCGTTCCTACCGGGGAGTGTGCTTGACAAACGTGAGCACGCAGTTGGTGGTGCTTGGAAAACACCTCGTCGCAGTCGTTTTCTGGACACTGCGCACTCAATGAGACGGACAGAACAGGACGAAAAAAAAGGTACCGACAATGTATGACTTGTTCCCTCGATGTGAATTTTCGTGGACGACGAGGTGTTGAAGTGTCCAGAACCGTTTGGTACATTCCGCAGATTCAGTGCACACGTATGGCCTCTCTGATTCGGACAAATGGCTCCTCCTATGTGCCTGTAAATGGCTCTCCCGCAGGTAGGACCTTCGACATGAATCACAAGCGAACGGACGCTAAAAGAAAAACGGATGAGAAAGCAAAGCAAAACCTTGAATCACTACGGTGCTGACTTCGCCAGTATGGGACCGCTGGTGTTCTGCCAACCTTGACGGCTTGGAATAGGATTTTGTACATTCGGGATAGGTACATGGGTAGCGTGCTTTTTTGCTGGCTGTGAGAGATGCCCGAGATGTCGCCGTGTCGGAAGGCGCTGGACTGGACGAGAGCCGTAACACAAAGTTGGACTTTTTCCGTTTCCTACAGAGGGTCTCCGTCGTGTTCATTGCAGAGTTGTTTGTTTGTTTGTTTATTTATTTTCTACGAGTCGTACAAGTTTGAACTTACTCACAACATGGCCAAAAGTCGAACGACCTTGACATGTCTTGCGCTTGCTATCACCTTCTTTTGCGCTTGGACATCCGTGAACGATCTACTTGGACCGTCCGACGACCGTTCACATTCGCTCGCTATGGACACGCTGCGTGCTGCCCGTGATTCTGTGCACGCGGCCTTGCAGTCACTTCTCGAGGCCTACGAGGACGACCCGCGAACCACCTCCGCACGGACGGCCATAGGCTATTCGGGTAACCAGTTCGAACAACTGCAGGCGTCACTTGACAACCCCGGTCATGCATTCTCTCATCGCAACGTAGCGTCCCGTCTCGTCCAAGGACGTCACATTTCAGACTCGGATCACATCGACCCATGTCCATCCCTCGCGGGAAAACGGATTACCATGATCGGCGGCGAACACATTTACCGTCTTCATCTACTCCTCCTTCAACACAGGGAACGCGCCGAGGGGAAATTATTTCCTTGTCAATACCACGAATTCTGTACGCATCACCACATCTGTTTGCCCTTTGGCCATGACGATACACCCCCACCGCGTTATGTCAAATCACCGACGACACAAGAACTGATCGAAACCGAATCCGCCGTAGTCAACTATGTCGTGTCCGACATGCTCTTTTCCGCAGGGAACGAGTCTTCCTGGCAATACAATTTGCCCTGGTTGGACCCGATGACAGGCATCCGATTGCGCGAAACATATTGGCTTCCGGCTGCACAAAAAGCGAACCTCGTCATCTTGGGACGCGATCCTCTTAGTGCGCCCGGTGAGACATACGTGGGAAACTGGTCCTTCTTGCACCAGGTACCAAATTATGTGGATACCGCCGTTATAAGCGAATACAAGAATGACCATGCGAACGTGCACCAAGCTGACCCACTATCGTTGGAGATCCTCAATGCAGCTGTGCATCTAACCGTATCTCGCTTCTTGCCCGATGTGTTTCAGCTGTTGCGTTTCATCCGACGGGAGGTTCGTCCGACAAGACGGAAGAGACTGATATGGCCGGGTAGCTGGTATCGTTTACCCGGTCGAGGGATCGCCAGGACCGCCCTCCTTCGTCCGCATGTCCGCACAAAGGCCCAAGACGTGTTACAGCAGGCATCTCGTCGTCGTCGACTCTATCCGTCGGCGGAGGATGTCCTCACATTACAACTTTCAGCATTCATCACCGCAGACATTACGAATGCAGCATCCCACGAGGATCCGTGGACATTGCTGTTCAATACTCAAGGCAGGCAGCTCACATGATGAGGAATCACGTTTTTCTTGCTGATGCCCATCTTAGTCTACATGCAAAACATGGTGCTCAGAGAGCTTCTACCCCAGTGCGGTATCGTATTTCTGTCACTCGATGCGCTGTGGGTTGGGGATAACCGGGCTCGCGGACACGGCCGCAGGTATTACCAGGATACTGCTATTGATGCCGAGCGTGAACGGGCTGCTACCATCGGGGAGGCATTTTTGGCAGGGATGGACCATGTCGTCAGATATTTGGAATGAATGGCTACCAGCATATGCAGAAAGGGGACAATGCCGTGCGTGTTCGAACTGGGCATACAGCGAGACGAGTGACAGACGTGAATAGCCACGGTGACCCATAAGGCGCCCATGCAGTTCCATATGGCGCCGTCCAGGTTCGTCTACGTTGATGAGGACTGGCTGAAGTGCTCAGAACTGGGTACTGGGATAAGTCTAGTGAATGTACTAGTTGGTGTTCTCCGCATAGTCTGAGTTTGCCCAGGTGTAAACTGTGGGGCAGAACCCCTGAGCTTTCAAAGGACTTGAGTCCCGTTCTTCCGTTACACATCGCCCCAAGTTCGTTCGAAGTGATCATTCCTTTCGGTCATTGTTTTGGAAGTCAAAACTAACATGCATGCCTACACGGCAACATGACGAGAATGATGCTGCGTAGTGGTTATTAGAAGTCCTTAGTTGATGTTCGCTCTGGTATAAGCCGCTGAGGCAAATCCAACCCGTCCATTGTTAGTGTCTTCGACACTAATAGCGCTCACTAGAGAAAAAAGAGTGAAGACACGTGTCTCCACCAAGTGTCTGGAAACAGAAACATCGCGCCAAACGATTGAGAACATACAGGAAAGTGCACCCGTTGACAAAGTCGGACATATTGATTGGCAGTAATGGCCAGGGGTATTGTCGGTAATTGCACCTATGAGGGTTTGGTATTTTTGGAATGCTGCGAGAAGGGAGTTGTCAGCGATAAGTCTTATGCATGACCTACCCGAGGCAAGGTAGATGAGGGTGCCCGTATCTACGATACCTGTATCAGACAAGATGGTAGTTTTAAGATACTGACTCCTCTACGCCCCAGAGTACCGGCAGGCGAGGTCGTCGTGAGCGGAACATACTAGTAGTTGACTGATGGTGACTAGTTGTAAGCAGTTCGTCACAGCCGCTGAACATGAGTCCCCCTTTGACAAATTAACCACTATAGCGTAATACTTGGAGACTCACACCACATCGGAGTCCTCGGACAGCTGGAGAGGTACATAAAGCGCATCTCACCTCAGGCGTGACTCGTCCGAGTCGTGTCCCGCGGGGCCGTGGCGACGGGCCGAGGGGTTGGCCACAAATGGGCATCTAGTAATAAATGTATGAATTAGACAATAACGCGCACGGGCTAGAATTGGACCTGTGCATGTGGTGAAAGTGAGGAGTGAAGGAGATCCAGTATTTGTAGAAATCCGCATAGTGGTAAGTTCAAAGTAGCCAGATCATAGGCAATGTGATTATTATTGTTATCTCTTGGAGTGATCTACTTACTTCGGATGGTCATGAGGCTAACGTACTTGCAAAGGTAGCGCATGAGACACCTTTCAAGTATATCCGGCGCTCCATCATCCTGAAGTTTCGTTTGAGCACTTAAAATATCGATCATGCCATGGAGTAATAACAAATTTCATGCTTCATGTACAGATAAATTTCCAAGCATTTCTGCAGTAGTATTGGGTCGTAGTTTTGCCAAAGGACACGGACAACATCATATGTACCACGTAGCGTGGACATAAATGCACGGCCAGGTGGAAAAGCTCTAGTTTGTGTTTGCCGAGGTGGACGTAGTCGAGGCAAATCCGACCCGTCTATTCGTAGTATCGAAGACGCTATAGTAGCGTTCGCTAGAAAAACAAAAGGCCCCACTTAATATGTGAAACAGAGAAGACAAGATTGAGGGCATACAGGAAAGTGTACCCGTTGACAAAGTCGAGTCCACTCCCAGATGGGAGGCCAGTGTCTGCAAAGACGAGGTATATTGCACTGGGGTTTCCCCCAGTGATATAGTTTAATGAGCGAGGCCAAATCTGTGCGTTCGGAATGAGGTCATAGCGAGTACCCCCGATATTGAACGACAACGTCTTCAGTTTGGCGTATTGAGCAGTTGTGATGGACAGGAGTCCGGTGGTGTTGTCCATAGTTGCGCCTGTCAGGGTTTGGTATTTCTGGAACGCGTCTGCAAGTGTAGAAAGGAGTGAACCATTACTTAACATATGGATAAGTCGATGACACATGACCCACCCGAGGCAAGGTAGATGAGAGTAGTCCCGGTATCTACGATCCCAGCGGTCGAGGGAAGAATAGTGGTTTCGCCGTAAGATATCGACTCATCAATACCCCAGAATTCCGAGGCTGGCGAGGTGGTTGTGAGCGGAACATAATTCACCGGGCTTGTTATCAACGAGCTGTCATAGCCTCCGAACGTGAGCTCCCCGTTGTTGTTAATCTTGGAAGCTGGTGAAGCCGGGGCGAAGAAGACACCAAGTACCTCCTGAGATATCGTGCTTTCATTGAACAGATTGTCCATGATGGTTGGGACTTCATATGTATTGCTAACAGTTCCTATGGTCCTGTCAATGGGACCAAGCCCAAGAATGCCGTCGAAACCATTCATGCCCTTGGTCCGGTCAGCAACGCCGATAGATTGTTGGTGAATGACCAGGTCGTGGCTAAGCGTGACAGTGTCGAGCCATTCTTCTCCAGAGAACGATCCAGAGACATAGGAGACAGACTACGTTATCCGAATAAGGACGAAATTCGAAATGTGAAATAAACAAGACAGTCACGTACGACATTATTCCCAGTTTTTACACTAGAGCTGGTGGGGCGGTATTTGGTGTTTGCTCCAATCCAGGTATTCGAACTTCCGGTATCGACCAACACAGAGTCTACAATGATTCAGTATTGGAGAAAATGATGGATAACAGACGCGTACGATACGTCGGAGGGGTCCCAACGCCAATTTCGGTCGTGTAGAATACGGCGGCATTCGTGGCACAGATCGACTTCTCGTCGGTTCCGCGTTTGCCTAGGCGGGGGAGCTGTATCAAGGCTTGTGCGCGAGCTCGGTCCTTCTCGACAAGGTTGCGGAAACCAACAGTGTCGAATTTCGTGGAGAATTGAACGGCTGTCGCTTTTCTGATATCACGGCTGAGAGGGCTGGCGTGTGCCGCGCCCAACGCCAACAGGAAGACCGACAACAGTCTCTCGAGGAACATTCGAGTCTGAAATCTCCGCCACCAGCGAGGTCATCGTAAGCCATTTTAAAAATCTTTCGTATAGCCCATATAAACGCCTAAGTTTCCCTTCGGGAGCTTTACCGAATACAAAGAGAACAAAAGCACATACCATATTAGGCCGTCCTGTTTACATGGAAAAACAAGACGATGGTTCCTTCCCCTGACGACTTGGCAGCGTGGCGAGTATGCGGTGATCCCGCTCTGAGCCCGGAAGGCGATACTGGGTGGGTTGAACAAAACACCATTCCTGGAGACAAGACTGCGAAACCAGTGGCAACCGTTAACTTTGTGTCAGGTACCTTTCGCCCGTTTCAGACGCCCGTGCGCTCGGGCTTGGAGATTCACCGCGTTTTTCAGCGTCACACTCGACTCGAGAGGCATACCATGCCACGCGATGCGTTGATGTGCTAATGCTATTCCCGTATGAATACCAGTGGTCCAGTACACGAATGTAACACGATATCACAGCCATCGCCAGTGTCCGAACTCAGTTCGGCCATGCGACCGTCGTCAGGCTGTAATTTTTCGGCTGCTTTTCTACCCCTGCGGTGGCTAATGTGCTTTGAACGGCGTTGATGACACATTGACTTACCCTCGGTTCTGTAAATTCGAAGGTTCGCAAAAGACACGATTTTCATACTGTATAGCGGTACATGGTGCTAAATTCACCCCTCAGCATACAAGTACTTCAGTGATGGATCCCGATAAACAGTCCCCAAGATAAGATCACTTGGTATATCGCGAGTCTCCACCTATATGGCACTAATTGGAGTTGGCGTTGGTGTACATCGTCTGGGCAAAACCAACGCGTTTGTTGGTGGTGTCAAAAACGCTATAGAAGCGTTGACTACACAGCAGCCATAATTAGGTGCAGAATCCTGTCACAACAAACTAGCTCACATACAGAAAACCATAGCCATTGACGAAATCAAAGCCAGACCCAGACGGCGAACCAATGTCGGCAATGATGAGGTATAGTGCAGTGGAATTGCCTCCGATGGCTGAGTTTAGCGAACGAGGCCAAATCTGTCCATTTGGAGTGAGGTGATAAGTAGTACCCCCTATTTTGAACGACAGTATCTGAAGCTTGGCATATTGCGCAGGGGTAATAGCCAGGAGCCCGGTAGCTGGGTCGCGGGTCGCACCTGTGAGGGATTGATATTTCTCGAGTGCGTCTACACTCCAAAATACGGTATTGACGCTTATTGACGCTCGAGTAGTTGGTATCTATAATTCACTCACCCGTAGCAATTAGGATGAGAGTGCTGCCGGTGTCGACGATGCCAGCGGTTGATGATAGAATAGTGGTCTTTCCGTAAGAGATCGACTGGTCGATCCCCCAATAGGTAGATGAAGGTTGGGTCTTCGTGATTGGAACGTATTTCACCGAGCTTTTTGTCAGCTTGTGGTCATAGCCACCAAACGTGAGTTCCCCATCGTTATTGGGCTTTGCGAGTGGGGAAAAGAAGATGCCCATTGCATCCTGTGATATCTTTCCTTGAGCACGAAGATTGTCTGTCACGGTCGCGACTTCGTATGTATTGCTGATAGTATTCTGGGTCAAGTCGATAGGACCGAGACCCAGGATACCATCAAAATAACCGTTGGTACCTGCAGACGAACTGGCAACACCGATGGATTGGTTTTTGATTACCAGGTCGGGGGAGAGGGTGACGGTATCAAGCCATTCCTCTCCATAGAACGCCCCAGATCCATACGATACGGACTATATACATTCTGTGAATTAAGCACGTGTGTAATAGGATGGATACATACGACCGTATTGCCAGTGTTCACGCTGGAGTTGGTGACAACGTATGACTGACTAGCTCCAATCCAGGTGTTAGAGCTTCCCGTGTCAACCAGAAGTGTGTCTATAAATACTTCAATTCAACAACTCATAGACACGTGAAATGATAAACGTACGAGATGTGGGAGGGCTGCCCACACCGACTTCAACTGTGTAGAAGAAAATGGTATTCGTCGCATTGACCGGGCGACTGCTGGCGTTGCGTCTGCCGAGATGTGAAGCTTGTTTCATGGATTGAATACGGGCTCGATCCATCTCGACAACGTTAGCGACGCCAGCCGTATTTATCTTGGTGGAGATCGCGAGGTTGACCTTGCCGGTATCACGACTGAGAGGGCTCCCACGCACGATGCCCAGGGACAACAGTAAGAATGGTAGAACTTGAAGAGCCATGTTGGATAAGTCTATCGAGGTCAGCAACTCGGATACTGAGGATGGGAAGAATCACCTCCGCGCGTATCTTATATAGTCTCGCAGGTGCTATGGTGGAAGGCATGGAACATTAATGCCCGTCTTCCGGAAAGGGTGCCATTCCGGGGGCCACACAAACGATCAAGGTGACGTGCCAGGTTGGAGGTACACGAATGCAACAGCCTCTCAGACGCTCCTGGAAATGAACTCCATAAAATCTGACGTTGCACCGATCTCGTCGCAAACATGTCTTGTTGGGTACCAGAATTCTGGGAAGCCCACCGAAGTTCTGAAAAAGTGGTTTCCTCGGGTTCAATGAGTTCCAATCAAGAACATGCACATTGCAGACAGGCTCACATCCGAATCGTACCTTGGAGTGTAAACAGAGGTGGGGTGGGTAACGATCTCCACGTTCTCAGGCCGCCAAGCCAAGAAGCTGGGGGCTTCGAACACCGAATTACCACATACATAGCGACTTGACTTGGCAGAAGCCTCGAGTACTGTCTGAAGGCGACCACCATCGGTGGTACCCCGGGCCGGCTTCGACCAACGGCACTGATTCAATGCATGAACGCGACCCTCGGATGTTGACACCGCGGCTCATCACCTTGGTGATCGAGTGAGGAAATCAAGTTTTGATTAATGAAAGTTCTTGAACGAAGTTTGAACAACCGCCGTAACCCATATAACCTCTTTCGTGTGCAGATTATGAGCGCACTATTTCCGACTACGGTATACACTTACCATACGTACCAGCTGCCGGCCAGGACTCGTTTCAGGGTCGCAATGCAGGCAGGCTTGCAAGGCATATCGATGGATTAGTTAGGTAACTCGCTAATCTGTGACAGAAGAGATATTGCATCCGCCGCCCAATAGCCCCAGTGATCCTCTCTTCAACCTCACAACATAGCCACCAATCTCCTCCGTCTCTAGATTATTGACGAGATACTCTCGATGTACCAGCCGACGAGCATTGGATTGTTCCATCACCATTCTCACGGTGAGCATCTCTGTCGACTCCCGGTCGATTAACCCCTGGCTGGTGCTTGCTTTACTCAAAGCTGCCTCGACTTTTCTGGGGTCCACGGGTGCCAGGGAAACGTCGAAGCAATGAAAAGGCAGCCCACATCTCAGGGCATGTGCACGTTGTTCCGGTGACGTCGGGTGGAAGAATTTGCGGCAAAAGTCTAGAGCATTCTGGAGTTCTCCTTCGGACAAGCGTGTACCCACGTCCGACGCTCCTTGAATGACTAGGAGGATTTCAGACGTGACTACACGCCCTCATGAGTATGTTGCTCGTACCTGGGCGGATGGACGTGAATGCTCGTTCATACCCGTCTTCATCGACATCGTTGAGTACATCAATTCGTGTTGCCCGAATTTGCTCGTAGGCACTCAATACGACCATCTGAAATCTAAGATATTTCCACATCACTTCTCAGTTCCTTCTGTCCTAGTGAAGTCTGCTCCTACCTCGTGTAACTCAGGGTGAATCTTTTCGTGTGCCACGCAGCAGCAGCAGCTTCCGAACAGTCTCCACGGATCGATGCAGAAATAGAAGCTGCAGCTGACAGGGCAGAGGTCATCGCAAGGTGGATGCCAGAGGAGAACAGTGGATCAATGAAGGCTATGAACTTTGTGAGGAACTTGCGGTAACCGCACGTTAGTGACATTTTGCATACCTCCCGCGTCGCCGACAATACGGAAAGATTTCCCTGCATACTGCGGTGCTGAGTAACTAAAATCGGTTGCAGACCGCACCAGCGCATCCCCAGTGTTCTGAGGATCGGATGATTGTCCCGAGACCAAAGTCCCACTACCGATTAGGCGGATCAAATTGGGGGCAAGCGGGAGTAGTGCTTGATATCGCGCGAGCATCGAAACCCCTTGGAGCGTCCTCCACCTTTCGTGGTACTGCTTCTGATTCATGACTACACCAATGGATGTCGTGCCGTTATGAAGTGGGATAAACCAAGCCCAACCTGAATCATCTATAGCACTGTCAACGCACGGTTTCTCGAGCACTGTTTACCACGCATACCTGTCAGGGCTTCAAACCATGGAGCACCTTCACGCTCTGTCCCTATACCATACGTCCCCGCCCCTGTCCAGTATCCCCAGAGAGCAATGTTTCTTAACGACTCGTTATAGTGTCGATTTTTCAAGTACCGATCGGACATCAAGCCGGCCCGTCCCGTTGCGTCTACCAGAAAGTCGAACGAAATCTCCCCTGAATTGTGGCTTGGGTAAGACCGACTCCATTGTGCGGCCTCAGGGCGCGATTGATCCGAAAAGCGAAGCGAGGTCACCCTCGTGCGTTCGTATACGCGCGCCCCGGACTCTCTTGCATGGTCAAGCAGCAGATTGTCGAAATCTGCGCGCGTCTAATACGTCATCGACCAGGAGGTCAGAACATCAACAAAGTTAAATCAACCAGACTAACCACGTTCCAGGAGCTGTTATTGTGTCCCAACGCAATAAAATCCGTGTCTGAGACGGCGACGGCACTCATGTCTGAACACGAACTGAAATTTGAGCGTGTAGGTCACGTACAGCCCTCCCGCTTGAACTGATTGAACTTGATAGCTGCACCGGGCTGTGGAGGTATTGACAGGAAAGCCCACATATTCGGGACACCGCACAACGAATTGCACACCTTGGGCCTGAAACCAAATTCAACAAGCTTCTGCTCCGCACCAATGAATCCGAGATAGTGGCGAACAGACGGGATCAGACTCTCGCCTATGTGATACCTAGGGAACTGAGCAGCTTCAAGCAATACGACTTGCAGTCCTTCCCTTGCCAGGGCAGACGCAGTGTAGCTTCCTGCTGGGCCACCACCGATGACGAGCACCTGCGTGTGCTTTGAAACAGGATCGTAAAGCGCGATGCTGGAACGAAGGATAGATGTGACTACTTACCGTTGGAATTGTGAACTCCATGGTCTCGGTCGATGGTTCCCTTAAGCCACGTCGGTCACCGTCCCTGCTTTAATCTTGAACGCGATCCCCCTCGGTGGTCCACGGACTCCGTCTATCCCAGTAGATCTGGGCATCCTGGGTCGAAACTCACGTCACAAAAGATGAATCAACTGCCATAAAGGCTGCATTCGCTTAGAGAACATCGAAGCCAAGCTAAAGGTTCTAGTAGCGACCACCGATTTAGCGTCACCATTGACTTGTACCGTATGTCAAGTAGGTTGCCGATCGTGTCGGGGGACGAAAGTGTGAACCTATAAATTATGCAGTGATAAGTCTAATCTAAATTCAATCCCAATTTATCTGTTGAGCGTACTCTCGTATACGAGAGACGATCGTTTCTTCAATCTCACGGCCAACGCCAGTTGCAACCTTCAGAACAATCTCGTTCAGAGCCGTGGATCCAAGAATGTCGACGTGGTCGCTTGTATTGGCACCGCCACGAGGTATGTTTGGCACAGGGCGGTGAGGAAGCTGCGAGGCGCGAAGACTTCCACGTTAGTTGATGATACGTCCGTATTAATCAATCACCGCACCTCCACGGTTGTGATGTTGATTCTTCCAGGGTTCCATCGAGGACGTTTCCATCCCTCGACACACATTGCGCCCATGCTTAAGAGACTAACTGTCCCGTCACCTTCTCCCATCTTCACGCCATTGCGTACCTATATAATCAGTGTAAAGACATGCTCTAAACCGCTTGAAATCTCATGCCTTGGGGGTCAGGTTCTCGTTTGTGTAATCTGCGTCGATCCAGCTGGAGCGGAATCTAAAATGATCGGACGGGGAACTAGCAAAGTGGCTGTTCCCCGTTTCTTGTTCCTTGGAAGGTTCGGTATCCACCTCATTCGGCACTTGCGGGGCGTGAGCATACCTACATACCCCCAACCGAGAATTAGCCTACACTGCGTGTGGTCATTACGTTGACACGACCTACCAGTAAGACCGCTAAAAAAAAACTAAAATTAAGACTAAGATGGAAAAGTCCATGGCGCACTACCCACCTCTGTTTCCTTTCCATGCCCATAGACACAAATGAATTTCATCGATGGGGCATTAGGAAGCCTGCCAACACGACAGATAAGTCAAACGATCCTTGGAAACAGTTTCCCAAAAAAAATACCTTATCTCGAGAGGATTAGTCCACTTTCTGTGGTCAAAGTCATTCCTCGCCAGCGCCTCCTCATCACGTTCAATCCCGAAGGAGTAATTCATTGAAAGCATTCTCTGCCACCCAATACATTTAACTCATGGATCAAGTGCGATGGCAAATAAAGTAATGTCCGAACCTGAAAACTGCTTGGCGTACGTTCGAGAATCCAATCGCCTACCATCTCCGCCGTCATGTTCTTCGTTTGTTCCGCAATACCCACGCCATGCGTAGCAACCGTTTCTCGGCGGAAAGAGATGAGTGCGCCATGCGAATGGGAGGCCTCGGGTTCGTCATCTGGTGCCCATGTCTTATTGCCCCATATGGTATCCCCTCCCTTGAAATCACATAAATGAGACCGTGATTGTTGCATGACAAAAAAATTGTACCTTAACCCACAGGGTGGCGCTCCCAGCCCAGCTACGGAACAGCTGTTGGCGTTCACTCCTGGAGAAAAAGCGTTCAAGAACTATGTTGGGCATGAGACATTCACATGAGACATGAATAGTATACTCTTGGCACCGACCATAGGCTCCCGCAGGATTCATCTCCACCGTGTCTCTCATCTCTCCGGAAAGGAAAGCGGACATGGCCTTTGCCTGAGTGCATCGTCGATACGATGGTTACCATGACTACTTATAATAGTCTCAGGAGATGCTCACTGTACCCTGCGTCTTGGTCAGTCAAGATAAGATCGACGGAACGCCACGTACCAGATACGCTCCACCAATACTGATGAAAGTTTCAATGTGGTTCTGGAGAAATTTAAGACATCGAATGTGGGCGTGGCAAGACTGACCTCCACCCAGCCAGGTGCACCATCCGCATGTGCAGGGGACTCTACCCATTTGAAGCTAAGGTCACTGAAATTCAGTCACCTGGTACCTAAGCTGGCAAAGATCACGAACAAGTACTGTGACAGTAAGGTCAATGTTCCAGCGGACAGGAGATGTACAACAGAGTGCTCACAAGTGCCACCTAAGCCAACCGCCATGTAAATGGAATAAGTCAACTAGAGAGAGGCCATACGCACGGTGGCACCCATGGAGTGAGCGGCTATCACCACTCTCTTTCCCTGTCGTTTTCTACGTTGCGACGCGATAACTTCGTGGAATTGTCTCGATATTACATGCGCACTCACTTGAGACCTTCAATCGTGATTTTCAACTTCGAAAAGTAGCCATCTCGTTCTTCTAGATTCCACATTGACAACCGCCAATCATACGCTGCGAGGTAAAGATTGTTTGTGTCGTAATCCACAACTGCGAGATTTTCAATGATCTTGGCCCTAACAGCTCAGCGAGTGAGTACAGAGCCCCAAGCTGAGATGTGAAAAGACAAACAAACCAGATCCAGTATCCTGTCATAAAACTGCTCGCAGCGTTGATCCCTTCCGCTGCCCGAACCTTTGCACCCGGGGTGTCGAGTCCGGTGTCCGGATCGAGCATCATGGCTGCCATCCACCTTTCCCGATTGAACACCACTTGAGAGAGCATATTAAAACCACCCCACACTTTCTCGCGGAAGAAGGGTCGATACTCAGGTGAAGTTGACCATGACTCCAAGGACTAGTTTCATCTCAGCTAGAATTCGTGGAATCGATCAGTATCGGATCACGTACGGTGGAGATGATACCAGGTATCACTACGATAGGATACTCTGCAGTGAGACCCCGTGCTTTCATTGCTTCACCCGCCTGAAACTCGCGCCCGTCATTATTCAACTTCCAAACTTCTGGAATGTTACTGCGTAGGCGGCCCCACTCCACTTCAACGCGTGAAAAGTCTATTTCAGGTAGCTTGAGTGATTTTTCATACTCTTGCATCAGAAGCCTTAGGTACGCATGCATCTCTTGTATGTTATAGGGCTGCATTAGAATGAATCCCAGGAGCACACCGACTACACAGCGATCAGGCTAACCAAACGACTCTCGGAACATGGGACATACGGATAATGCCAAGCGGGAAAAGAATGCGGGCTTTGAAGAAAACGCGCTGTCTCGATCTCTAAGACGATCGATCAAAGAATGCACCATGATGGATACGGTCAACGCACCTGTTGCAATTCATGTACCTGGGCACTACACAGCTGAGCCCGACGCTCGGTCCCTTGCTGTGCACCGCATAGGCTCTCCACTGCCTGCGAGACTGAGTCGCTGTGGTCGTGATCCGGAGCCACTGCAGAAGGTTGGTCGCCAGGTGACCAAGTTTTGGGTCGTTTGAAGAGCGGCATCCAGTTCAAAATCCAATACCGCACGCCGCACCGCTGATGGTCAGCCGTATCCTTTGAAACTGTAGCTGAACCAGCGATGAACCTTGTCGGAACGAATTCGCTGGTAGTTAATTGACGTTGAGCGTTGACATGGATCGTTCGAATTGAAAAGTGGTTGAAAATGGTGCGAGCCACAGACAAACTTTGAAATGCCGACATTCTCACTGTAACGTCGTTGAGCCCGACGTGTAACTTGTATGGAAACTCGTACGCAGTCCAATCATGGGTGTGGTGTCACGTACCCGTGCTTTTGCTCACAAAGGTTTAGATCCTACGCAGAATGTCTTCGCCATACCGGATACCACGCAACACTCATCAAACCGAAGCATCCCATTTGTCTGTCTGAACAGCGTCACGATACACACGACCTCCCAGACGATCTTATCGTACTTCATGCCAAAGTGCAGGGACGTCGGCCAGCCGTAACTCTCTCGCAAGGGAATCATGCAGGTATGTAAACTAGCTCATCCCCATGTTGTGCCCAACTTGCGATGATGCTGTTGACACCCTTGAGCCTTTTGGTGACTTGAGATCTATGCACACCAGGTATCATAATTGCATGACGACACTTGATTCCAGTACAGCGGATGTAGTAGGCAAGTTTCTCCCACCAGACACTTTGTCAACCTGTGAACCTCTTCAATTGTGCAACCAGCGGAACTACCTACAATTGACGTTAACCTATTCAATTCTCGAGGGGCTTCGGGTGCTCAGCGACCGTGGCAGTGTGCCAGTGAGACTATTTCATCGACAGGGTCGCAAACATGCTACAGACCCATTTTTGCCGTCAGAAATGGAGCCCCCAAAATAAGACAGTACTCACGTTGAAAGATCTCGCATGGTCGAGCCCCGACTTAAAACATTGGTCTTTACAGTAGTAACCGTGTCTGAGAACGTTCTTTAGTATGGAGGACCATATTAACAAACGGGAGTTATGAACATGCCTACAGTCTTTGGGGATAGACGGGCCTGCTTGTTGGAGGATATTAGTCCGGATGTCAGGTCAATATACAAATAGTACCTCCGCCCTTCTGTTGACGCCACCACCGAAAGACCGTGATCCTGAAAAAATCCCGGATACAATCCAGACAAATCCAGGTACGTTCGGTCCAATCCTTGAATTGATCACCCTTGTGCGCGAACAGTTCATGGAACAAGGTATCATAATTGGCTTCATGGAGTGTTGTGAAGAGTAGTTTCTCAACCTGATTGTGGGATAACTTGAGAAAGATCTCAGAGAAAATCCCCAGATAGCCTTTTAGGCGTGCCCAATCTAAGTAAGGGTGTCAATGCATGACCAGCAACTGGACGAAGAACTAAGGAATCATACTCTTTTCATTGTACAAATTTGGGGTGCATGGCGTGTTGGCCGGGAGAAACGCTAGACCGTTCCGGCCGCATGCATGGCCTACAAAATATGATAAGAGCGGGCGATAACGCGGTTGGTCAGACTAACAAGTATCACTTGCCCCACATATTTCATCTAGAATTGACCCCACGAAGGCGGGGGGCATGGTAATATTACGCTGTGAGAGGATCTCTCCCAGAGGGGAAAGAAGGAAATCTTCGTAGCTTTGACCGAGAAGGCAATTCCACGGCAACGGGTCGGAACTCAGCTCCTCGTAGCAGCGCAGAATGGTGTGTGGACCAGCGAACAGATACAGTCCGTCGAAGTCGTCTGTTCATGTATCAGATAATTCGGTCAGTGAGATGAAAGGGTAGAACTATGTTCTTCCACCGACTGACAGACTTCCAGTGATCCTACTACTTTACCCTCGGCAAGAATCACCCAGTCGGCGAGGCTCTTCAAGAACATGGAAACCTTGCTCATTTGAATGAGCTCCCGAGACGTAAATTTTTGGAGAAAGGCTTTCTGGATCTCGAAACTCGTGCCCGTTGCAGACTGTGGTTGTCCATGAGAAGCACTCCCTGAGCCATACAGAGTCGACATGATCCAAACTCGATACACCGCACGATGAAACCTCCACGATTCGATGTACGATAGTTGGCTGATCTTCTGAGTCTTATCCTTGTTGCTATCCGAAAGTGAATCAAGGGTATCGCAACTCCGTTATACACGAACGGAAGCACGGAGAACACTTACATCCAACTGAAGAGATCCTCCAACGCAGACACAACCACTACGTTAGATGCCATGATCCGCTCCTCCTCGGGCGTCGGTTTCTGGTCGATCACATCGTTCTCATCCACCTCTGTGAAGTGCTTGTTGATCCCCTTCAGTGCCTGGTAGCGCGCAAGCTGCAGTGCCTGCAGTACTGTGGGACCGACAAGCTTGTGCAGGGGAGTGCCGTTCAAGGGTTGGGCCATATTAGTGGTCAGCGCCGCTCTTGCAAGTGAGCGAAATGGTTGATAATCACATTTGTTGATAGACGCCCGCTGCTCGTGTGTGATCCCCAGCCACTTAAATTTTAGGCCTTTGGGTGTTTTTGAAGATTTTACCACTGTATGGGGAAGGCATGAATCCACATGATGTAAGTCAGAAAACACCCACTCCACGTTGAAGACTCGTATGTTTGCTTGTTTGTTTTTTGCCAGAGGGGACCCGAAATAACAAAAAGGCTCAAAGCTTGATCTCTAACTAGGAAGGCGGGCGCTCGCTAACCGCCTACATAACTTATTCTTATTTTGCTAGCTGTCTCCTCAGGCATTTTGAGAGCTGCGATTGGACGAGTCGTCAAAAAAATGAAAATGCTGTTATAAAGCTACTCTGCAGATGCCTATACTCACGGTAAGGAATCCATTGGACTCATTCGCGACGCTTGGCCTTACGGCTTGGTGGATTTAATATTAGCGCGCCGTACGACGGAAAGGTCCCGTGCGGAATGACGGTCTCGTCGGTGAGAACGTGTACCCACTGTCAAGGCAAACCCTAATCTCAAGTTGCAACAGAATGTCGCAGCACATGCATTATCACGACCTCCCAGCGCGATCGCCACCTTCTCTGATCTCATGGGCTCGGGCCAAGTTTTGTCGGACACCACCCCCGCAGCGGCGCACAGCGCCATCTCAAAGTCCAGGTTATCTTCCGCCGGACTCGGTGTTCTTCCGACAGATATCCTTATGTGGATTTTCCGGTTTGTGTTCGAAGCATGCATTATCTGGGAAAATACCAACAGCTTCTGTCCGGGGCGCACAGTGGCTTGGTTAGGAGACGACTCCTTGTCGCCTTCGCTCTTTCTATACTCGCTTAGATCTACTGGACACGCCAGGCCATCACTGTGGACTCTCACGCAACATCACCGATCGCCATCCAAACCATGTTACAATGGGTGGGAAATCTTTCCCTACAAACTCGTCATCACGAAGCACCCTAGCCTTTCATGCGGAGTCGATGGGGACGCACTCGACCTCCGACCACACACCCATCACATTCGGCCGCTTACATTTATCGTGAGACACAGTTCCTCACTATCCGCGCTCTGGAACGAAAAAGAAGATGCCACACATCTGGGCATGCTCACATTCACGAGTAATCGTTCCAACATCTGCAGCGTGACGAGTCTTGCTATACCCTGCTGAAGGCCGCAATGGGCATTCCTCATCACTCGAAGCTCCTTTCCTGGAGAAAGTCACGCACGGTGGACATTGCTTCAATGGCGCGCTCGTGCCCAGGAACATTTCGTTCTGCAATACCACCTCCTGACCCTCTGTGGCCCCACTTCCTCTGATGGACGTGGAATTTCTTTGCGCAACTTTACCTCGGGGGTCCAAACCTGCCAATTGCTAGAGAGGTCAACAGTCGAGAACAGCACCTTCATAAACGATGTGCACTCATAAGTTTCGTCTTTAAATCCCCGTCGTCTGCCTGCGTAATGTCACTGACAGGGGAGACTTCGCAAGCCTAATGTCGCAGAGCTTCGGAAAACGCTTGAAGGAAGCCGTCACAGTCGTAGACAGACCCTTCGACGGTTTTGAAAGACGGATTCCACTTCTAACGAGCTTTTTTTCCACCGATCTTGTGCCCGAGGAAATCACCGGAAGTGCTGCTGCGATAGAGGCGCTGATTTTCATTTGGAACGGAAAGAATCTTTCGTTGATCAACTGTCCGGGGGTCATTGGCCTGTTCCCGCGACGGTTCCCGACGGAAGAGGCACCACTTGACCTCCGTCGTCTGCGAATCGTTGATTGTGAGAATATCAGCCCAGGAGGCTTAATAGCCTTGGTAAAGTCACCAGATATCCAATCGGTGATTGATGCAGTGTCCCCGGTGATCCCGATGTCGAGTCATGTGCGGCGTTGACCGAGTTGCATGTTCGCGGTTGGGACTCCCCTATCAACGCGGAACAAGCAGCGTGATTCGTGAATCATGTGGACCCTTTTTTCCTGGGACACAGTCACGAGGGGTGGAATGCGATATTCTTGGGATCCTTCTGATCGTAAATTGATTGTGGCACCAACAAACCATCGGTTGAAGATGTCTGGTTATGCGAGGATTTTTACGTGGCGGTGCCGGCACAGCTTGCAAACATTCTCGACTGACTTTGAGTCAATTTCACTGCATTGATATTGATGCTGATCGCTTTTGTCGGCCCGTTCAATTTATCGACCTCCTCGGAGGTGGAACGTCTGAGCCACAGCCTACAGGAAATACCAGTTCCGATCACCACAGCCAGCTTACTGAACGTTGAACGTTGAACATTCGGACTGGGTGCAGCACACCTTAGTTCTTACAAAAGTCAGGTTGCCGATACCTGATACTGGCATGCGTCCGTGAATGAGGCCATCATTGCTCTCCCCCAAACCAGACCTCGAACTTCGAGATCAGAAGACAGTCAGTAGCACTTGCCGAAACGTGATGAATTCGGCAGTGCTTGAGGCTTCTGCCCAGTTAAGTGGTTGTGCTGATTGCCGTTTTGATCAAAATGGAAGCTTTCCTGAGCGCTAAGCAACGCTGATCGGGGGTTGCGGTAAACTCCGGGGCGCCCTACCAAGTTGTGCAGCAAAGTTGAACCAGAACCTCCCATCGATGTAATGCACCACAACAAATACGTCCTTTTGACCGTCAGTTTTCATTCCATTGGAACCGAGGAACCACTCTCCAAGTTGAAACCTCCCCTTATACTTATCTAGGTTCATCAGTTCACAGTGTCGTTACAAGGTGGACGCGGCGATCAGATATTTTGGGAGTATCTACATACGAGGCTGTATGTGTTCATTTTGGGTGCAGTTCTGATGTCTTGATCGCTTAGTGTGGCCGAGGGCAACCACTGCAGAGAGCAGATACCATGAGGGTTATCAAGGGCCGCAATGGACAGTTTCCGTCATGATGCCCGTTCTTTGCGGTGCTCAGCGGCACGTTTCATGCATTTCCTGAGTTTCCTCACAACGTCTGTAACACTATAAGACATACGAGGTTGGTTTTCTCTATCCCCAGTATCATCGGCTCAAATGTGCTTCTCCAAGATGTCTCTTCTATCGTTCTTGTTGTTGTCCTTGGGCTTCGTGCACGCATTTCCTCTCACTCGCGACACCGGCAAAGCCCACCTCACCATCTCCGCCAAAGTCAATACGGCCGGTGTCATCAAGATTGCTGAGATGGATCGAGCCCGCATTCAATCAATGAAACAGGCTTCGAAACTCAACAGACGTGGCGGTGATCCGCTCAACGTTACGAACATCGTCGTATTCTACACGGTCGAGGTCGGCGTGGGTACCCCACCCACATCCCGTGCGTTTGCCATCGATTTATGAATCATCGAACTAAAGGATTTCGTAGACACACTTTTGGTTGATACAGGAAGTTCTAACACCTGGATCGGAGCTAACCAATCGTACACTGTCACCAGCTCTAGCGTGGACACTGGCAATGCAGTGGTATGTCTCTCTCCTTCTATACACATGCTTGGTCACGAGGTGTTTGTACTAGTACGTACCATATGGATCTGGGTCATTCTCTGGAGAGGAATGGCTCGATACCCTCACCCTGACTTCCGACCTGGTAATCAAGGACCAGTCCATCGGTGTCGCAAGTTCATCTCAGGGTAGCAATGGTTTTTTCGATGGTATCCTTGGTCTCGGCCCTATAGACTTGACCCAGGGTACTGTCAGCAACATCTATGAGGTCCCAACTGTTATGGATAATCTCTACACTCAAGGAACGACGTCACAGGAAGTACTAGGTGTCTTCTTTTCCCCAGCTTCCTACGATGACGGGGAACTCACGTTCGGTGGCTATGACGAGTCATTGACGACAGGCTCAGTAACGTATGTTCCAATCACGAGCACCTCTCCTGCATCGACTTTCTGGGGGATCGACCAGTCGATCTCATATGGAGGTACCACCATTCTATCATCAACGGCTGGTGTCATTGATACCGGCACCACTCTCATTTACATTGCTTCGGGTGAGCTACTTATTGTCCGAGAGGTACCTGAGTGCTGACCCAGGTATACTTGGGACCTGTAGATGCATTCAAGAAGTACGAGTCGCTGACGGGCGCAAAATACGACTATGCTACCACACTCATGACTATTACGTCTGCTCAATATGCCACGTTGAAGACACTCTCGTTCAACATCGGAGGTACTTCTTATGATCTCACCCCAAACGGACAGATTTGGCCTCGCTCGCTCAACACCGCCATTGGTGGGAACTCCAATGCAATATACCTCATCATAAATGACATCGGTTCAAATTCTGGAAATGGTTTCGATTTCATCAATGGATATGCTTTCCTGTACGTGACCCAGCTTCTTGATGGATTTCTCGCCTGATTACTTCTGTTACGTAGGCAACGCTTCTATACCATCTTTGACACTGCCAATCAGCGGGTCGGTTTTGCTGAGACGAAGTATACTGACTCCAACGCCAACTAACTATGTAGTTGAGAATGTTCGCGAGGTGTAATGAAATTTCAGTAGGATTATTATATGTTGGAATATCAACACAACGTTCATATTCGTTGGGGGCTTCGATGGGAACACAATGCATGCTTCAGTGGGATAGGGTGGCTGTCATGACTGGTCATGACTGGTCTCAGACTGGCTCTCGTCATTTTCCTTGCCGAAGGACCCTTTTTTGCCTCTTTGGGCCAACTTCAGCCAATCACAGCTCTCCAA
>JBBPLN010000162.1:0-36187 GCA_038089815.1 Sutorius eximius | reverse complement strand
CGCGCCGTAAGCATTCCTTGGAGTGTAGGCGTTTCAACCTCCAACCTTCCCGTCGACGACGTCGATGCCCTCATGGACCGCGGAGAGCTCCCAAAGGTCGAGGACTGGAAGAAGGCCATGATCACCTACAAGCAGAATAGCATCTCCCTCGGCGTAATCGAGGACCAATCCTCCGTCCCTGACAGCCCCTACACCCAAACCACCGCACCACCCCTTCCCACCCAACTCTCCTCTCCCCCACCCATCGCTACCCCCCTTCCACGGCCCTCTTCTTTGGTCCCATTACCCGATGGCATCCTCCTCTCCGCAGAGGTCGTCTCCTTCCACTACGAAATGGAAGAGTACTGGTTCCGCATCGATGGCATATTCCAGCCCTATGATCCACACGACCCCCACGTCCTTCCAAACGCCAAACAGCTCGTCCTGTTCAGACCTTACAACGACTTTTACGATTTCCAGGTCAACCTGTTGGAAACTTTCCCACAAGAGGCCGGCCGGGAACCCGGGTCAAACCGTATCCTCCCGTTCATGCCAGGTCCGACAGACAAGGTCGACGGTCAAATCACCGCTGTCCGACGTGTAGAGCTCGACCAGTACATCCGCAAGCTCTGCGCCCTGAATTCCATCGGTGCCTCCTACATATTGGAGCACCAGCTTATCCGCGACTTTCTGTCCCCGAAACCAGGCGACGTGGAGAACGATATCGAACCTCGGTACGACGAAATCAGCGCCCTCTTTTCTGAAGGTGGCGAACAAGAAGCCGCCGGCGTAGCACGTGGTGATTCTGCCACACGCGACTTTGAGGAAGAAGTCCGCGACACACTTGGCGAGATGAAATTATCCGCCAGGGACGATCGCAGCGACGGCTCAGATTATGGGGAAGATCGCACTTCCCTTTCGCATTCACACCCGACCACCTACCAACGATCTGCCACACAAACAAGGGATGCCGAACGGTCAAACGGTCACACGACCCTTTCGCGGGCATCACGCGGTTCAAACATGTCTCATGTTCAATGGCCCGAGTATCCCACCTCGTCGCCGACATCCCTTCACTCGTCTCAGCCATCCCTCTCAACCCGTTCGCGTTCACATTCCACAGCCACTACTAACCTGAATGCGCCTCCCGTGTCTGCGGGCAATCCTCAGATTGCCTTTGTTAAGATCAAAATTTTCGACCGCGTCACCGACGACTTGATCGCCATTCGTGTCCACCCCAAGGTGACACACTCTGAGCTCATGAACAAGGTACAGGCTCGGCTCGGTACGAGCATATCCAACCTGCGATACCGCGATAGCCTCCACCAAGACTTTATAGGACTTGAGGGGGACCATGACTTGCGCGACTGGCTACAAAGTGCAGAGAAACACATCTTGTACGCTGATTGATCTCCTAGTAATACTGGGTATGTTCTGCATGGGGGATATCGGTTATATTTTAGAATATCTGTGAAATTCGTTCGTTAGTCCTTTGTATTCGTTCCCCCCTTGTTGTTATTGGGCCGCCATACGCGTCGCCTTGTTACTTCCCACCTAATATATTCAAGTTGACCTTGCACCACCCAGATGTCTCGGCCTCAAAACGCTCAAGCACCCTCTGAAACGCTTCCACCCACGGCCAGAGCAATCGCCCTCCTCCTCGCATCGACCCCTACAGTTCAAGATGCCCAGCCGGGCGTCCTCCACCAGCTTCTCGAGTTCGCACATCGCTATACGACCCAGGTATTGTCGGATGCGCAAGTGTACGCAGAACATGCCGGACGCTCTGGGGTGTCCAAAATCGAGATGGAGGATATCGTCCTGGCGGTACAAGCACGCGTTGGATGGGAGTTTGGCGGCCGGGTACCCAAGGAGGTACGTGTCTGCCTCTCCCACCCGATTCACCACTTAGGCGCACGACGCACCGGTCGCATTTAGTACCTCACGTCCCTCGCATCCCAAACGAACGCGACGCCGCTCCCCGCTATCCCGGAGGTCTTTGGCGTCCGGCTGCCCTCGTCCTTGGAGACGCTGACCTCGGTCAACTTTGACCTCGTGCCGAACAAGCCGCCGCCGACGGTGAAACTGTACGACGAGGAGATAGAGGAGATAGAGGAGGACGAGGAAGAGGGGGCGTTGGCGACGCAGGAGGACGAGGAGGACGATGCGGATATGGAGCCAGCTACGATTCCGCTCGCGAATGTGCCGATCACGCCGACGGATGTCGAGATGGGGGGAACGCCTGCGCCGATCATCGCTGGTGAGGCACCGGAAGAGGGTAGTGAGAATGGAGAGGAGGCGGATCTGTTTGGAGGGGGTGGGGACGAGGATGACGAGGAAGAGAGCAACGGAGACGAGGCGATGGAGGAGGTGCAGACGACCAGCACGCCTTCCAGTGGTGTCAAACGGAAACTGGTAGAGGAGGAGGATTACGATTAATCAAATTCGACGAAAAGGTATCAACAATCGTGTAGCTGGACGATTTAATATGTATCATAAATACGAGCCGCGAGATGAACCCGATATTTAACAGCCCACAGATCACTTTCAAGCTCATCGCCGCATCAGAACGGCGAGAATGAGGGCGAGGATGGCAATGATGACAAGAATGATGGTGACCCATGCTACAAAACGGGGTCAAGACAAGGAAGAAGGGTAGCAGGAGGGACTCACATTGGCCCCCAAGGACTTCAGGGATGCTGACCACGCGTATGGAGCTGTCAACGCCACCTGATACGAGCAGCTTCGAGGTCGGACTGAACCGAAGAGTGGTGATGGGGAACTCGTGTGCTTTCAAGATGGACAACATCGGCTGGTGGTTTCGGCCCGTTAGTGTCGTGGTGCGAAGACCATGAGGCCTGGCTCACCGCCAACGTATTCGAGTCCAAAACGCCGAGACTGTAGTCCGACGCACCAAACGCAAGCAGCCTGCCATCAGAGCTACGATACTTCACTTGGCTGCTGACCCAGACGTGTCAAGGCCAGAAACGCACCTCACGTCAAAGCACGTCAAGTTGCCGTCACAGATCTTCCGGACTGTTTCAATCGAGGCGTCGAGGGAACCATCTTTTTCCGTGATCCTCCATTTCAAAACATACGCTCGCTTCTTGACAACCTTTGCGTGTTTAACACGTGGTAGGGTGACGTTGACGACAGAATACAGCGTGTCCCAGCGAGCGGGGTGGAGCCTGCAAAATGGTGAGTAGAATGGAGTGTATAGCACGTGTGAACTCGCCGTGCAGCGCGAAACGTGATATTCGATCCAGAGGGCACCCCAGGTATTGAGGGAAGATCGATGGTTTTGACCACGTCAAGCCCTTCCAGAGGATGATTCGAGTTAGACTGCGGGACGTCACTCTCTGTCGGCTTATTGTGTTCGTCGCCATTCGCATCGAGAGGGAGAGGGTATATCAGGAGCCTCGAACTAGTGGCGAGAAAGAGCTAGAGTGATAGAGTTCCAAAAGGAGTAGGAGTGGGAGGAGGGTTGACGTACGTGGGACGACGAGAGGGTCGCATCATATATTTCTCCATTGCCGACGTGTATTGAGGAAACCACGGGCACGAGGGAATCAAATTTCAAAAGAGAAAACTGGGGGGCTTGGTTGAGAGGGTTGCCAAGGACGAGTGAGGACTGTTTTACATCATGGGTACCAGCAGCAACTAAATATGTGCCACTCGGTGAGAGGACGGTCACGCGCTAGGGATCGGGTAAACATGATATCGTGTGTTGTGATTAAAGAAACACGAACCTGGTAATCATCCAAACTGCCAGAGGTGAGTGTGCTGCAAGTCGTAAGCTGCGCGAATCTTGGTGACTAGGTTAACGGCGAATAAAGAACATGCTGGAGGCGCACTCGTGTTCGTCGGTGCTCACTGAAAACTTTCTACAATTCGCATTCTCCCCCTTCTCCAACCTTTCTGGACTGCTGTTTATGCCGCACACGAGAGTCCTACTCTGCAATGGGGCATTACAGCAGGTCTGCAAAGGGGTCGAACATGTCATACCTGGGGGTGCGCAGCCATACTCATCGGTGCGTCGTCGCCCTTTTCGAGTTCCAGCTCGCTGAGAGCGTGCAGCTGTCTGTCATCGGATACACGGAATAGTCTCTAGTCGAGGTGGGTGAACGAATGGGTGTCGATCGTGCGGTGGGCGTACCAGTTTGTTCTTTATTCCCGTCCTCGATGCGCCACCTCCGCCACCAAAGATAACCTGGTCATCGGCGACGAATGCGCACGAATAGACGGGAAAGGCGGTAAAGGAGTGTGCGGTGTGTTGTGCGCGCATGAGTTGCGTTTGGCTGGTCGATTGCAACGTCTGTATGAACGCGGAGGTGTGTGAAATACCTTCCGTAACTGGACACTCACATACATACCCTCCATCCATTGTCGTTCCCGCTTGGGCGCGTACTACAACGTCGAGGGGAACGATCAATGTCCTGGCCCTTCGCGAGCGATCCTGGACTCGGCCTGCCCCACCTCACCTTTCAGACCGTCATCGGTATCACCGTGTCCATTGCTGGCAATGTGCTCATTTCTTTAGCTCTTAACCTCCAAAAACTGGCCCATCTGAGACTCCACCACGCGCAGCAGGACAGCTCGCAGGAGTCGGGAAGGGAGAGCAGATCGTTACTGCCAGACGCGAGCTCAAGACACATCATCCATCCAGACCCTGCCGCTCGTCTTGGTGCAGCCCAGCCGGTCTCGGAAGAGCACTACCAGTTCGAGAGACAACCGCTTCTCCCCCACCGATCCCCAAGCCAACCTCCTCCATCGTCCTATGGCCTGGACTCGTACCGCGTCCCCATGGCTGGGGATGATGTCAGAAGCCGGAAAAGCAGCAGTGCGATGCGGCCCAGACGGCGTCCGCGAAAACAGCCCTTCGTTTCATCGTTTCTACCTTTGCCGTTTGTGCTTGGGGGTAGCTCTTTAGATTCATCGTATGCTCGTGCAGATATTTCAGATCATCCGGACGAGGACGTCTTTCCTGAGCGAAACGCACGGACAAACCACCGCGGTGAAGCATCTTCCGGAATCACGACTGAAGGTGGAAAAGAGAGCGATTACCTTCGTTCTAAACTATGGTTTGTCGGTCACGTACTCTCGAATTTTTGACCTGACACGTTCACATAGGTGGTTGGGTTTCATTTTGATGAACATTGGCGAGACGGGCAACTTCATTTCTTACGCATTCGCACCCGCTTCGATCGTTGCACCGCTCGGGACGGTGAGATGTTCGATTCACTCTTTCGGAGCGACCGTTTTCTAATCAGAGTTCTAGTTTGCGTTGGTTGCAAATTGCTTTTTTGCACCTTTGCTTCTGAACGAACGATTCCGGCCGGTAAAGTATATTTGGCCCAAACCATGAGCGGAGAACTGAAACGAGAACACGTAGCGTGACATATTCGGAATCCTGCTTGCTATTATCGGAGCGACGACTGTGGTACTCTCATCTCCATCGTCGGGAAGCGAACCACCTGTGCTGACACCCGAAGCTCTTGTGGAGGCGATAACCAGGCGTGCTTTTGTGATCTTTTCAATCGTGTACCTGGTGTCTGCTGTCATCCTCAGTTGTCTGAGTGAGGGTAGCATTGGAAGGCGCGTCGTCGCCATCGACGTCGGCATATGTGCTATCTTTGGTATGGTATCATGCATCCGCGCGATGTAACCGTGAACTGACCCGTTTGGCAGGCGGCTTTACGGTACTGGCGACCAAAGCGATCTCCACACTCTTGACAAAGGAATGGGTGAAGATGGTGACCGAATGGATCACTTACCCCATCCTAGCGGTCAGTTCGGCCATCGTGCGCGTGGACCGTAGGGTGATCGCCCATTGTAGGTTCTCATCATCACTGGCGTCCTTCAGATTCGCTATCTCAATCGAGCGCTGAAACGGTTCGACTCCAAAACCGTCATTCCCACCCAATTTGTATTTTTCACGCTGTCTGCTGTCGTCGGATCTGCGGTCCTCTATGGCGACTTCCGGGAAACCTCATTCCACGAAATGCTGACATTTCTGTATGGCTGTGCGGCTACGTTTGCAGGCGTATTCGTTATTGCGAGTGGGCCAAATAAAAATACGGGCGAATCGATACACGATGAAGAACGACGTGATCCAGGAGGCAGGCGGGAGGCGGCCTCGAGGATCGATGGCGTTGGATCGCTGGGAACACAGAGTCACCCAGCTCAGGGCATGCCGAAAGTTGGTGCGCGCGAGATCCCGGTGCTCAGGCACAAGCAGAGCACGCTGAGTTTGGTGGGATACACGCCTGTGCAAAACTTTTTGATGGTCCACACACCACCGAGAGAGCGAATGGGACACTGGGAGAGAGAGAGGGAGAGTCGGTGATCTGACCGACCGAGGAGATGCTTGGATATTTTTTTGCCATGTCCATATGTTACTTTATTCGATCGATATCAATATGGTCTGGACGCTGAAATTATGTCATATCCTATACTTTCCAAAAAAAGGCAAAGAGGCGAGAACGGCTATATGACGTCAAGTAGCGGAGCTCCAACAGGCTGGGATGAAAAAAAAGGTCAGCAGCATACATCCACCCACCCGTTTACCGTCCCTTCATTCCCTTCCCTCACTTTCACCCTCCTCGTCCTCGTCGACGACGCTGAAAATGCCCGCCGTGGTGACTGCTTTCAAAAGTGTGTCTGCTCCTTCCCTATTTCGAAGCCCGAAACCTAACTCCGACCACGTTGGCCAGATCTCATACGCAAACACCAAAATCATCGTCCACCTGATTCAGACGCGCGAGAGCGCTCAAAGTCACCCCCACAGCCATCCCAGTCTCCCGTCAAACAGCCTCAAATCCCGGAGCCACCAGCGCCTCCCGTGGAACAGCCCACAGCATCTCGGTCTCTGCCGCCTCCGGAAGCTGGCGCTAAAGTAGAGATGCCTCCCCCATCAGACGAGCGCTCTTCGAATCCAAGCATGCCCACGTATAAGGGACTCGAGAACTATAGGCTGGTATCTCGGATGGGAGAGTCAGTGCATGTCGCACACGTATCCAGTGGTCTAAATAACAGGTCGCTTTAGCGGCGCTTTCTCGGACGTCTACATGGCGGTCGACCTTATGACCGGCGAAAATGTAGCTGGTGCGTGCGTCTATATTGGAAAGTCGTATCCTTCCCTAAATGCGTCGTCTAGTCAAAGTAGTTCGCAAGCACGAACTAAACGCATCGCAGGTAAGTACCCACGTTCGAGATCGTTCCCCAGTAGTTCATATTACCCCGCCCAATTCCATTTCACTATCCTTCCTGGTCCCCGGTTCCGCACATCTCCACCATTCGTCCCTCTGTAAGGCCGGCGAAAAACACCTCAGCCCTCAGTTTAAGAAAAAGCCGCGCGTAACAGAGGTGACATTTTTACATTCTGTTCCGAGTCTTACAACGTGTAACTGACTATACTTTTTTTTTCTTACCTCAAGCGTGCAAACATTCTTAAAGGTATGTCCAACCCACCCGAGACGCTGGCGAATTCTCATCAGTTCCCAGAGGTTCAAATAATGCGTGGCATGAATCACCCATCAATAGTCAAGTTAATCTCGTTTTTTGAATCACCGGATTACTATTTCCTTATACTCGAACGTGAGTAGCTCTGCTCCAGCAAACTGGTCGACTTGGTTCACATATACTTTTAGTTATGGAGGGAGGGGAGCTGTTCCACCAGATTGTTAAACTCACTTATTTCAGCGAAAATCTCGCAAGGCACGTCATCCTTCAGGTTGCCCAGGGCATTCGGTACCTGCATGAGGAACGCGGTGTAGTCCACCGGTGAGCCCACAAAGGATACCATTTCCAATATTATTTAATCTCCTTGTGCATACAGTGATATTAAACCAGAGAATCTACTTTTTGAACGAATACCCATAATTCCTCCCAAGATAATTATACGACGTCCATATGACGAAGAAAAGGAAGATGAGGGTGAATTTATACCCGGACTCGGCAGTGGTGGTATCGGGCGAGTCAAGATCGCTGACTTCGGCTTATCGAAAGTGGTATGGAACGAGGAAACCATGACGCCATGTGGAACTGTTGGTTACACTGCTCCCGAGATCGTCAAGGACGAGCGTTATTCCAAAAGCGTTGACATGTGGGCTCTTGGTTGCGTTCTCTATACGCTCCTCTGCGGATTCCCTCCTTTTTATGACGAGAGCATCAATGTTCTAACTGAAAAAGTCGCTCGGGGATATTATACATTCTTGAGCCCCTTCTGGGATCACATCAGCAGTTCAGGTATATCTGGAGTTTTCGAGTGTCTAACTTTGATCTCATCGCGTTTCTAGCCAAGGACCTCATAGAGCACCTGCTTTGTGTGGATCCAGCTCAACGATATACCATAGATGAATTCCTGGCGCATCCCTGGTGTAGTGCAGATCCGGTCCCGCCAACCCCGAATGCTTTCACTCAAACACCTCCTCTCGACTCACCTCTCTTGTCTGCCGCACATGGTGGAATCGAATCGGCGCGTTCCCCTGGCTTAACGACGTTGAAGGAAGCCTTCGACATCACGTATGCAGTGCACCGCATGGAAGAAGAAGGGGCCCGTCGGCGCGCTTACAACGGACGAGGCGGAGCGGGAGCAAGAGGATTTTTGCATGGGCTCAACGAGGATGACGAAGATGGGGATGAAGATGACGAAACCCTCGTCAATGAAGCTCGCCACCGACGAGGACAGGTTAATGGTGGGGGTCCAACGGATATGAAGATGCATGCATCACGAAACATAGACGTGCCTGGCGCAGTCGTAAAGGAGAAGCATTTATGGGACGGGCGAGCCGGTCCCCGCGATCGTGGTCGTCGTGCAGGAGGCGCGAAAGGGTTCGAGTTGGATATCGACAACGCAACGCTGCTCGGCCGGCGTAACAAGAGGACCGAAGTCAAGGTCGCGAATCCGTTAGCACACAACATTGTTCCCCCAGGAAGTCCAATGCGTGTCGAGTAGTGGTCCTACCGACTGCTGCCGTTCATTCCACCAGCTCTGCAGTGGACATCATTTTGGGTTGGTCACGTCAACTTATTTATTCTGCTGAACCACCGAGTTATTCATTCCCAGCATTTCTATTTCTATGCGTTTGTCGTCACACCTTTTGGACCACTGAAATCTGCCAGATGGGTTTCTTACATCCTTTCAATGCACATCTTTCTCCGCATGCCGTACTCTCCCTCCCAGGACAACCTAACTGTACACAGTATAATATGGTCAAGGACACGATGTTTCAGCCGTGTTCCCGTGAACCCACACGCATGCTGTTTCTACCCTATGAATATCAAGTAGTGTCAGTTGTACTTAGACGTATATCTGTATACATTGTGATGCTATGCTCTCAGCCATCCTGTTGGTTGGGTCGTTTTCCGGAGTAGTTCAAATCATCGTATGCAAACATCTAACTAGATTTTGAAAACGGACAAACCCTCAGTCCTCTATGACCAGTATCGACGCACCCCCATCTCTCGTCACCCGACGCCTTGTCTTCATCAATATATAGCGGCGTCCGAACTGGTTCAGTTTCGGAATTTGACTCGAAGGCCTTTGAGTTCCTTGCGTTACTGACGGTCCGTCTGGGAATACTCCAAAACCAGATGGTGCAAGCACGATCGCCTCGCCCGTCTGCAACGATATGAGTTATCAATCATCAGGAGAAGTTCACGGAGACGGTGTCTCACCTCAAGTCTGACGACGCGATCGAATGCGTCCTCCGCAGAGATATCGGCGGAAACGTGTTTCGCCAAGTGTTCCCACCAGGACGGAGAGGAGAATCGATGTAGGATGGCGACCGTGCAAAGATCGAGCAGGACCGGGGGTACGACGGTTGGTTCTGGGGATGGACATCAATGGGCGGCGATTTGGATTGAGGGAAAACGCTCTCACCTTGCGTACTGATGATGAGACGCATCGCCAGATGTCGCTGCTCTCGCGCCAGCGTCAACAGAGATTTCGTGAGGCCTGAAACGCTTTTGTGTGGAGAGAGGTACTGGGAACGAACGAGGTTCATAAATGATGCACGAGAATCGTCAGGATTACTTACTTTGTGGGCTTCGTCCACTACGAGAACCTTGCCAGTACCAACTTCCGCTCTGACGAACAGACGGGTAATGATCTCGAATAAGCCGCACGCAGAGGCGGGATCGATAAACGGGTCGGAGAGGTCAACGATGGTTAGCTGTCCAGCTGCAAATCGATCGTTTTGTTGACCAGGCCGGGCACGGGTGTCCAGAAAAGACGTCAGTAGCGCCATACGTTGTTCGAGGCCGGTCAGCTGAGCTGGGTTGAAGGATTCTTTCTTGTCCTCGAGACGTTTCATGAATTCATCGTAACGAAAGTCTTCCCCTAGATCTCTCAGGATCGACTGGAAATCATCAGTCAGGCGGAAAACGAGAAACAAGTCTTTACTTACAAGGACACCTTGAATGTAGAGTGGCGCGGACTCGGAAGATCCGACTGCCATCATCGATAAAAATGCTTGAGCATCAAGCTCGTCCTTTTTAAAGAGGAGGGGTTCGATTGTTACCCGCTCCCCAAGGGGGGCATAAACGGTTGTCATTGTCTTGAGGGAAGAACGTGAAACATAGACTTTGACTCTAGGAGTCTGTACGGCGGGCATGTTGCTCAATGCGATCCAAGCGGCTTCGCTCGGCCTCGCACTGGGTCCTCCTTCTCCAAAGTGGAGAACGAGGCCTGAAAGAGGCTTCTGCAAGAAGCCCAGGTGACGCAAGTTTGCAATAAACATGCTTTCCAGCAGAATCGAGACAGTGTGAGACTTGCCAGATCCCTGGACTCCACAGACGACTGCGGAGAAGGGGGCATTCTGTGATGCAGGTGAAAAATTGATTTCCGCGGACAAATAGATATTGTTTTTACAGTGTTGATATAGAGGCGTGGATCCGCGGGTGAGTATGGTTGAGATTTGTTGCTGCAAAACACATAGTACGTCAGACGAGAGAGTGGAAGCATGCGCGCGACATACAAGATATGTATTGCGCGTCCAAGCACTCCATACTGCGTCATGTTGTCGCGGTATCCTGCTGCCACATATGCATCACGGGTAACAATAGGAGCGGTTTTGAGTTCATGATCTTTACTGCGACCCTGTGTGTCGCTGGTGTCATGAAGGAGCGCAAGCTCTTCCTGAAAACATCCAGCTAAAGGGTCGCACTCGACATGAACGTTTCAACACGCACGTAAACAAGCCCTGATTCTGGGGCAGCTCCGTTGGTGCCGTTTTCTGCGTTCTGGAGTTATTGCGACCGGCATAAAAGCACATCGTCCAAAGCTGTCAGCCAATCAACTCGTGGCCAACAAGAGAGTGACGCACGTATGGCACGGGGCGTTGTGTGGTACTCTTTGGAATGGCCATGTCTATGGTCGTTGCTGTGTTGACGGAGGCAGATGCCGACAGCTGCACCGACCCAGCTATACTTATAGGAAATACGCAAGGATGAAGGGGATAACCTACCATTGCCGCGCCGGCCGGAGAAGAGGTTAAATGTCTGGTAGATCCAAGACTTGGATCCCCATTGTGGCTGGAACTTGCGTATATCGAAGATGAGGTATTTCCATTCTGTAACTGAATCAGAGGTGCATTGTCGCTCGAGTCGATATGCGAATACCTGAGAAGAGCGCAAATTAGACGCGTGTTGGTGAGAATCCAACGTGGAACGACTTGTCGTCTGGGGTGATGCACGAGCAGTGGAAGATGCTTGGTACTTGCCCGTTTGGTGTGTCTTCTGCCCTAAACTTGCCAAGGGAGGTGCAACCTCCCTGCTCCCCGCCCCGTTCATCGGCTCGACGTTGTAGGAAGACCACAACAGGCGTGTAACACCGGAATGTGGGCCCTTTATACCTTTCCGACACGGTCCATGATAGGAGTCAAGTGGGCCGTGTGATACGACAATCGAAATAGAAAAAGCTGTAAAAACGCGACATCCGCGTTTCTATCCTTATCGTGGATAAGATCTGTCTTCCCCGGATGAATCATTTGGTTGATGGGTGGAGTGATGACAATTGAAGTTGACGTCGCGGACTCGGAACCGCACCATGATGCCAGCCTTGTTCGACGTCCCAGGCTGGTCCGTGCCATCTGACCCAGTCTCTACCCAACACCAGTCGAAGAAGCGCAAGCGCGCTGCTAGTTCGGAAGAGCATGATCTACTCCGCGCTGCCCAGGTCAACCTTGACAAGTTGATAGATTCTCTCGGAGGCGACGGCTCGCTGAAGAAAAAGAGAAAGAAAAAACCAACACCTCAGCCTTCTCACTCTGACCACCGTCGACCGGACCTCCATCCCCCAGAAAAACCACAGAGCCGGACGACCGCGGCTCGTACGGTAGACCCAACCAGTGCTTCAAACAAAACCGCTCTACCAAGAAAGAAGGCAAAGACGAAAGACGCAAAGCATGCAGTTGAATCCACGAAGATGTCTGAACGTGCTGCTACCGCTCAGGAGACGGGTGGCCTAACACCACTTCAACGAAATTTGAGGAAGAATTTGGATGGTGCACGCTTCAGGTCTGCCCTTGGATCCACGCATATTCACTCGATTGACCTATGTGGCGTCAGATTGCTTAATGAAACCCTGTACAAGTCAAGCAGTGCTGAGGCCGTCAAGATGATGAAGGAAGATCCGCAAACGTATGAGGATGTTAGTGTGAACGATTACGACCATGGCGTGAGCTCACTCAGTCGCAGTACCACGTTGGCTTCAGACGTCAAGTACAATCTTGGCCTTCAAATCCAGTCTCGTATTACATTTCAGAATTCTCATCGTATCCTGCCAAGACCGTGATTGCGGATCTGGGATGTGGAGATGCTACACTTGGGAAGGCCCTCCTCGCGAAAAACCTCGTCGTATTATCATTCGATCTGGTTTCCGATGGGGCGTATGTAACTGAGGCAGACATATGTTCTCGAGTGCCGTTGCCAGGTTCCGAACCACAGTCCACAGAGCCTACCCAGGGAGAGGCTCAGATCGTCGATGTCGTTGTTTGTGCGCTCAGCCTCATGAGCACCAATTGGCCCAAATGCATAGGCGAGGCTTGGAGAATCCTTAGACCAGGGTACGCAGCGTGTCATGCCTCGCTAAATTGGTTTACATTACCGACAGGGGTGAGCTAATGATCGCCGAGGTTGCGAGCCGCTTTACGAGCATGGACGACTTCACCTCGTTGATCACCTCCGTTGGCTTCAAGTTTCAGAAAAAGGTAAACCACAGTTGTAGTTGAGGCCGTCCCGTCGGTTGCCGATAGGTGACACAATTCACAGGACGATCGCAACAGTCACTTTACGCTGTTTCAGTTCAAAAAGGTAGCTAGGTCTGTCATTTCGGAACAGAGGTGGACAGCGTTCATCGCTCGTGGTCGTGTTCTAAAGTCGTGCGAGTATAAGCGACGCTGAGAGGAGGTACTGCCTAATATAGGAATCCGCCTTATCGCCCAGTCAATGTGTAGTACTTTGTGCAGAGTACAGGTTATCTAGCGACTTTATTGTCTCATCGTGATGTCAGGCAAACGACATGTATTATCCCATCCCATCGTCAATGCGCGGCTATCGCAGCTCCGGTTGGCGACGACCAATCCCAAAGAATTCCGTGAGGTGGGTAGTTCTACCTTTCCAAATGGCAACAACGCCAGTTGAAGCGTGCGAAGGGTATCCACGACATTAGCTTTATTTTAGGAGTGGAAGCCTCAAGAGACCTTGAGGAAAAGCCATTCGATGGGGTAAGCGCAGTCCCGAGTACCGTCCCGTCGCTGACACCACTGATAGCAAACTCCTGTTGGGCCATTCACGGGTACGGAGATCAAACCGCGAGTCGGCCTGACGCCAATCCTCAGGGCTGGATTGGGCATGGCGGATGCGCTCCTAAAGCTTTTCCCGTATGTGAACCCGTCATGTCGTGCTAATGGCGTCAACCCACTCTCATGGTCTATTCTCGGATGCGTAGTGCAGCACCCGTTTACCATCTTGGCCTGTTCCGCGAGAAAGTGTCCTTGCAGCCCGTTGAATGTGCGTGTCATGCCACCGCAGAGCTGCCAATGTCGAGGTTGGATTGGCAGATTATTCCAAGTTGCCACCTGTCCCGCCAGTTGATGCCGTCTTTCTCTTGGACCCGCTCGTCGCTACGGGCGGGACTGCATGTGCTGCCCTGAACATGTTGGTTGAGTGGGGAATTTCGGGTAAGTGGCACTTTTTTTGGGTATTCCCGTCCGCACCAAGTCAGGGCGATACAGTAAGCAAGATTAGGCTACTCGTCGTGCTTGGGTCAGAGCCCGGCCTTGGACACATCGAGGAGGAGTACCCAGATCTCGAGGTAACAGTTCAATTCCCCTATCGCTTGTTGACGAGTAGACTGAAACGTTTGCGTCAGATATGGGTTGCTGCTGTGGATCAGAACCTGACACCCAATGGACTGATCTCGCCTGGACTCGGAGACACTGTGAGTGACACGTGGCACTTTTTTATTATTATAGATCCTCGTTGATGCTACCAACGCAGGGTGACCGGCTGTTTAACACGGTGGGAGTAGAGCGGGCGCGGGACGACTTGGCTGAGTAAGTCAGGGACTCGACGTAGATGACTGTACGATGTGGGGTCGACCAAGCCAGATTATCAACGACTCTTTGACTTCGGCTTCATCGGGCGTGTCACTTGAAGCGCACGGTCCAAGAATATCGTTCTGCCATGGACACGTGATCCGGTATTGCACGATATTGCACGACATGGCACAATCGTATCCCACCATCGTTCAGACATTTAAGATGGCCATTCATATCGAACTCGAGTTTTATCGTCCTTTCACATGGCCTCTGGCTCGACAACACCACCGACCCCGTCGTCGCCCACCCTCGTCGTCCCGTCCGACGATCTCACCTCCGTAATCCTCTCCGGAGGTTTCTCCCATCTCACCTCTCCTTCGGACCTCATAGAGTTTTTCTCTTCCCGCGCCGCAGTCAGTTCTGCCGTCTATATTTACGATGTCGCCGAACAGATCGGCTTCGGATCCCTCACAAAATCTTGGTCCACCTCTCTTGGCCACTCTGCCCCTGTAATCCCCCTCCAGACCAGGGCGGGTGCTGGCCTCGGTCTCGTCGGCAGGTTGTCCGAGGGCACTAGCCAGGATGCTATCACCGGCTCCGTCTTGACCACCTACACTACTCCGGTCGGTCTCGCTGCGATGGCCGCTGCCTTATCCTATCTCCCCCCCGCTTCCTCTCGCAGTAGGTTGACCATACAGGTTCCTGCGGTCACACCGGTCGGAGACACATTCGCGCTTTCCCCTACCCTTGCCTCCCTTTCCACATCCCTCGCCATCTTTCCCGACTCTCTAGCGGTCATACTTTCTGCTACACCGCAAGAATCGGTCGACCTCGCGCTGCTTGCATACCAGCTCAAGAGCTGGCATGTAGTCCACATCTTCGATCACCACAGCGCCGCTCGCGAGGTCGGTCACAACTTTGTTTCCAATCATGTAAAGGATGTGTCCGGCGTCTCCGTATCCGAAGCCGTCCGCATGGTGGGCTATGCGCCTTTTGAATTCGTCGGCGACAGCAATGCGCGCACCGTCTTTGTTCTTCTGAACGGGCAGCTCGCTTTGCTTGCCAAGGCGTTGGCATCAAAGACTGTTGGGGTAGCAGTCGTTATTGTCAGAGTCCTCCGTCCGTGGGGGACCGATGAACTTAAAAGAGTCATTCCTTCCACTGTGGAAGATATCTACGTCTTCGACGACGTCCCTTATGAAACTACCCGAGGTCCTCTTTTCGCCGATGTATTCGCCTCTTTATATGATCCCACTCGTTCCGGACCCATGATTCGCGCTCAGCGAGTCACTCCAGACAAAGGGAAGGAATTCATTTCTGACCCGACTCAGTTCTACTCCCATCTGGCGTCATTGTTTGATCACTCTGCGGCCGATCTCAGTCTGGAGAATGGGGGGACGAAACTCGCGTTCTTTAGCACCCCATCAAATCATCTCACTTCCTTCCATCAGCTCATTGCCGACACCTTCACCCGCAGTATTTCTATGCGTCGACTGACCGACTATGACGTCTTCAGCAAAGCAGGTGGGATTACCACGGATCGTGTCATCCTCTCCCCAAAGAAGGGCGATGAAGATTTCCTGCCCGTCTCCCTCGCATTGCCATTGAACGGAAACGGCTCGACGGACTTCATGTGCATTATTGACCCCCACCTGCTCAAGTCTCACTCTATCCTTGACTGTGCTAAGCCGAACTCTGCCGTTCTCATCGTCACACCTTGGTCGGGTGCCGAATTGCTGGAAAACCTTCCCCCTCCAGCATTGACATTGATCCTGCGACGCAAGATAAGGCTGTACACTATCGATGTGAAGCTGATAGCATCGCAGTTCTCCAAAGATCCCGCGGCCAAGGAGACCGCTGAAAGCTTGGTAATTTATCTCGCGTTCCTGAGGTTATACCTCGGGAAAGTGTCCAGCCAAGCTGTGGTTCGCAAGTTGGCGCTGGGCCTCGTTCCCGATGGCTTGCGCGATGGCGCCTTCTCTGACATTAATGCACGCACCTGGGAATCACTTCTTCAAGTCGAGTTGCCGTTGGACCTACCGGACACGGCCACAGATACCCCAGCGCTCAGGCGCTTCGAGTTCAATACCATTGCAGTTGATACCGGCTCCGGGCAAACTGTCTATAATGGTGCGAAGGTGACCTCCTGGCACGAGGCTGCCAAGCACCTCTTGTTCCCTTCGGTCTTCACTCCCCCTCTTCCTACCCCCCCAGAGACCGAAGAATTCCCACAGATTCTAAACCTCCACCCCGAACTCGCAGAACGCACTTATCTGGTGACGTGTACCGTAAACCGCCGTCTCACTCCGCTCGACTACGACCGTAACGTGTTTCACCTCGAGTTCGACAGCGAAGGCACAGGTCTCAAGTATGCCATTGGAGAAGCGCTGGGGGTGCACGGATGGAACGATGAGGATGAAGTATTGGACTTTTGCTCGTGGTATGGCGTTGATCCCGATCGGGTGGTCACCATTCCTGCCCAAGGCGGGGGGAGGATGCATAGCCGTACCGTATTCCAGGCGCTTCAGCAACAGATCGATCTTTTTGGGGAACCACCCAAATCATTCTATACCGACCTTGCATCATATGCTACGAGGCCAGCAGAGAAATACGCCTTGCAATTTATCGGCTCTCCGGAAGGCTCATCGACCTTCAAGAAGCTGAACGAAAAGGACACGATCACTTTTGCACAAGTCCTCCAGCGATATCGCAGTGCCAGACCCGGCATCGAAACGCTCTGTGAGATGATCGGCGACATCAAACCCAGGCACTACAGTATCGCAAGTGCACAGAGTGTCGTCGGTAATCGCGTCGATCTGCTAGTCGTCACGGTCGAGTGGACAGCCCCGAATGGTAAACATTTTGTTATTTTGGTATCGAAAAGCACTGAATGGACGGCCAGGGGCTCGTCGTTATGGTCAATGTACCAGATATCTTGCTGACCTGAAGATTGGGCAAAAAGTGACAGTTTCCGTCAAGCCGAGTGTCATGAAGGTGGGAACGCACTAACGTTTCCCCATGTCTGCTTCTGACGCATGCAATAGTTGCCTCCAAATGATACCCAACCCGTTATCATGGCTGGCCTCGGTACTGGTGCCGCGCCATTCCGTGCTTTCCTTCAACACCGCGCGTGGCTCGCTGAGCAGGGCATCGAAGTCGGGGACACATACTATTACTTCGGTTCTCGTCACCAACACCAAGAATACCTTTACGGAGAGGAGATAGAGGCCTATATCCACGACAACATCATCACAAAAGCCGGCCTGGCATTCTCCCGTGACGGCCCCAAGAAGGTCTATATCCAGCACAAGATGTTGGAAGACGCGGCGTCACTGGCGGATATGCTGAAGAACAAGGACGGCGCGTTCTATTTGTGCGGGCCTACTTGGCCCGTGCCGGACGTCTACGAGGCCTTGGTGGGCGCGTTGGTGAAGAATCAACACATGACGAGAGAATCCGCGGGGGAGTTCCTCGAGTCTTTGAAGGAAGACGAGCGCTATGTGCTCGAGGTAAGCATTGCGCGTTGGCTTGTGATGACTTTAATTTATCTTCTCGATAGGTTTATTGAAGCTGCGTGATCGACGTTTGGAAGCTCCTTTTATGCGGTCGTGTAGCTAATGTATCAGTGGTGGAATGTCGAAAGAAACACTTGTTCGATGACCGTCTCTCGTGGGAGATAATGTCGCGACAAGATGCTCCACTCCCGCATCAACGAGTTGACGTGACGCTAGTTTCACGCGCGCACGTGCAAGGGAAAAAAAAAAAACAGTCCATGAAATGGCGAGCAAAGTCCTACTAATAAAATGGATCATAGTCCCCACGATATACCAGCCATCCCCACCACCCAACCAATGAGAAGATGACGACGCCCGCGAGACCAACGACGGCCCCCATTGCGATCTGCGCCGCTTGACTAAGTTGCGGACCACCGCACCCCTGTTCGTATGCTGCATCACACGGCATACCCTGCGGCTTCTTCGACAGATAAGCACCTGCTTGCAAAGTCGTGTAATATGGATCCGACGTATCGTTGAGGACATGCATCGCAGCAAGGGTCAACATGGGTGCGTTATAATCCAGAGCAGGCTAGAAAGCTGATGAGCGTCGACACACCGTCACCACTTTCTACCAACAAACCTCGGTCTCTGGCCAGTCGGCGCGGATGTCGAAGTAACGGTCAAACTTGTCGGGTCCACCGATAACTGCACCGTACAATACATAGGCTTCTTGAGGGGGATCATTGTTAATATCACTGATATTATTGCCACCGCTTGCCATCGCCGAATGCGGGTTCTGTGGTGAGTTAGGGTTGACGCCGACGATGTAAGGAGCTGCAAAAGGCGCGAACCTGTCAGATGCACTGTAGCTATAAACGTCGATCTGAACACAACACCTACCGGACATGGGGTTGTTGCCAAGAGCATACTTCACTTGGCTCTTCGCAAAGTTCTAAGAATTCTATAATCAATCACGAAGAAACTGAAAGGCTGCGAGCATTTACATAATAATCTTGCTTTTTCGTTTGCGTCGAGGCGAGTGGGACGTATCGGTTCAGAAGCATAGCCGCGTTTAACGCAGGATTGAGGCTCGCCTCATCAGAGTCTCCTGGGTAGTATAGAAGGCCACCTATGGACTGGTGAGAAGCCAGCCCAAGCACGAATCAAGACACCATACCGGCGGTGGTATACCCCTCTCCACCTCCGTAAATAATTTGATCAAAGTATCTCTCTGCCTGGTACTGCCAAGCGGACATATTGCCGAAAGTCGGATTCGCTTGTGCAATTTGTGCAGATAATACAGAAATTCCTGGGGTTTTGGAATCCCAGTTGAAAACGCCTTTGTAGTCGGATAGATTGTACCTCGAGTAGTAGGTTTGTGCCTCTTCATATAGTGACGAGGAGTTTGTCGCCAAAGATAGGAACAATGCTGCCATAGCAAGTTCGTCGCCAAACCCTGAGGATGGATATGCTTCGCTCGCTTCGGGAACAGAGTTTTGATACTCAGTCTGGCGAACACTCGTCGCGAAGGTATATAGCGCTTGTGCATGCTGTAGAAGCAACGATGCATACGTAGAATTTTGAAGCGTTGCTGGTCCTGAGTAGGAATTCGAGAAGATGCGGTTCTGATAAAGATTAGAGCAAGCTGCAAAAGCCGCTGCCGCACCAGCGGCAGCATCCGTTCCGGGACTAGGAAGGTCGGGAGATGAAGAGCCAATATGTACATGAAACTTTACCTAGTAGTATTTATTTGATATGACGTCCGTGGACCAGGTATGGACCGGTCACCCCCCCAATAGTTGTTGTCTGTATTAACTATATTCTGATCAGCAAATCACGCAATCGAGGCAAGGAAATCAATAAAACCATCAGAGATCTGAACGAAAAGGGTGTTGTTCGTTGGGTGAGCCTTTGGAAGGTATAAACTACGAATCTCTGAGACATTAGGGTAGCTGACTCACTTTCATGAGCCAATCTAAGCCCCATCGTAACATGGCATCGAGATACGGGGTTTGATTTGCTAGGTCATAGCCTACGACAGTACTTTGCAGTCAGGTAACAAATGTAGAGGCTCGAGTCTCACCCTTGCCAAAATCTGTCGCACCCCAACATACCGACATGAGTGTGAAAGACTAACCGAGGATGAACAAAGGATTCAAGGAGGAGCGGGAAGGGCCTGACCAACGGGAATGTACATTTGATGTAATCTGTGTGTTAAATCAGGAGACGCAGGTTCTCGTCTGATTCAGACAGTACCTCCTGCGTCATAGTAACCACCTGTCAGGTCGAGGTGGACATCCGAGCCATCGGAGAGGGCACTATCGTTCCGCCACTTGACGCGGTTGGTCGCGGGGAGTTTGCCGCTACGTTGTGCTTCGTAAAAGTAGAGAAGATTGCCAAGGAGTGATGACCATTGGGGATTTGGGACGACGCCGCCGGAAGTGGGTGTTGCACCGGCTGAATCATTTGGAGGCACAAAAGGTGGATCTGGGAGGGGTAACTGGGCCAATACATGCCCGACGAGGAGGAGAAGGGGAAACGTTGACCACTGCATGAAAGCCGATAACAAGTCGGATCGAACACGGTTTCATTCTTTCAACACGCGATCACGTGTAGGGTCACGAGACAATGATGTCATTCAATTCATCCACCGGCCCGGAGTTGGGCCCGGAGACGAACCTCTATATAAACTCGCTCCTCCCGCGTTATCAGCCGTGCCAGTTTTGTTTCGATGTCGCCGATAAAGACTTGCGTTCTCGGTGTTGGCCTTTCTGGGTTGACCTTTCACGTCCCCTTTGTTCTCGCTCTTCCCGATCTATTCACTCTTCACGCCGTCTTGGAACGTAACCCGCAATCCCCTGGCGGTAAAGTCAAGGAACGTTTCGGCGTCGAAACCAGGATATACAGGACGATCGAAGACGTCCTCGCAGACAAAGAAATCGAGCTTGTGATCGTTGGCACCCCCAACGACACTCACTACCCTTTAGCAAAGGCTGCCCTGGAAGCTGGCAAGCATGGTATATACTTATCTCTTTGAACCTTTTCTTGTGGTCGTGAATATCGCAACAGTTCTTGTCGACAAACCTGTCACGGAGACCGTAGCACAAGCAAGAGAGCTTGATGCGATAGCAACATCAAAGGGACTCGTCTTGTATGGGTATCAGAACAGGCGCTGGGATTCAGACCACATTGCTCTTAAACAGCTCCTAGCACTTCCCCCTTCGTCTCCGCAACATCTCGGGAATCTCCTAGAATTTGAATCCCAGTGAGTCCAGTGACCCCGCCAGACACCTAGGTCACCGACCAATGAATTCCAGCTATGATCGATACCGCCCCGGTGTTAGGGCATCCTGGAAGGACAATGCTGGTGCTGTTTATGATCTTGGGTCGCACCTTTTAGATCAAGCTTTGAAGCTCTTTGGCCGACCCGCCAAGATCACTGCATTCATTCAGAACGTACGTGGTGTCACCCGACCCGACGTGGACGATATTGTGCGCATAATCTCCTCACTCTTTCTGGGAATGCACCCTGAGCGTGTATACAATCACAGTTCACGATTTACCTCCATTACAACGCCGGAGATCCTTTCCCCAACCTGTTCACCGTGTTACTTCGTTCCCACATCTTGTCCGCAAAAGTGCCGCAGCTTCGCTACGTGGTTCGTGGCACCAAAGGAGTATACACAAAGTATGGTTTAGACACCCAAGAGGGACAACTCAAGGTTATGCCCTCTGTGAGCGACATTTTTGCACCTCGATACGGCCAGGAACCCCAGGAAATCTATGGCACTGTCGAAAACATCGCATCGGACAATGCGACCATCACCAAATCCATGTAAGACGACGTTTTCTCACCGCAGTGTACCGGAATTGATGGGTATCCAAGTTGGCCTTCGGAAGCCCCTGGGCAATATGTTGGATTGTTCAGAAATCTGGCAGGAGCGATCCAAAACAATGAGGAATTGGAAGTTAAATGGGCAGAGGCTACGCAGGTCATAGAGATGATTGGCCTGGCGTACAAGAGCTCCCAGGAAGGCCGTACATTGGAAGTTCCTGCGTTGTAGAGCCAAGGTCGCTTACGCTGGCTGACTTGTGATCATGTGACCTCCACGTATACTTGTACCAGTACTCGTCCCAAGTTGTCATCAAAGGTTACCATCATGTCCTTCCCCACCGTATCTATCCACGTCGAGTTGCCCGCATACTCACACTCCTTCGACATCCAAGTACCAGAAAGTGCGACCGTACGAGACGTCAAGCAAGCCATATCTTCTGTGTGCGTCGGTCATCCCCAGTCAGAGGGTCAGCGCGTGATATGGAGAGGTCGGTGTTTGGATGATCAGGAGAAAATCAGCGAGCTATGGCCGGTAAGAAGGGTACCGATAGCATGCCAGAGTTCTCACATCCACTCTCTGCTTAGCACCAAGATGACCAACGTACCGTCCATCTGTCTGTGCGACCGTCAGCCTGGATAAGCGGACCACCAAGCGCGGGTGCTGCCACATTGTCCTCCTCGCGTCCCCCGTCTGGTCGAGCCGGAGGGAACTCAACGGGGTCCCAGCAGCCATCCACCCCTGCTCCCGCAGGCTTGAATGACGGTCTTGCATTCATTCGCTTCAAACACTCGCAAGCACTCTCGTGGCTTTCCAACTCCAAGTTGGTCGCTCCAAGTCCTCTAGAAGGCATAGATGTCAAGCGGAGTGCGGCGAAGCTTGTCCTTCATCGTCTGGGATATACTTGGCCAGACTTATTGGACGCCACTCCTCCGTTGGAGAGTTCCCCTTTCACGAATACCCTCAACTATGAGATGGTCACCATCGAGTGCGAGCATCCCGTTAAGACACGTTTTGTTGTCCTAACTATGTTTTCAGCGGCAAGGCATATCTCTCCCTTGTGACGCCAAGGGGTACACCCTCTCCATTGCAGGTGCATGCTCTCAGTGTTCTCACATATACCTTTGCCATCCTTTCTTTGCCATCCTCACGCCCATCGCCTACGCCTACTTCCCCAGCCCCAAGCGCATCGCCTGTCCCTCCGCATGTGAACGACCTCCTGCGAGAGCTCGGTCTTCCACCACTTCGAGCAGTGCCAAATGCAGACGTTGACGTCACCACCCAACCTGACCCCGCAGGAGTACCTCCCGTTCCAGACCAGGTGGAAGGAAATATCATCCGAGAGTTGCCCATGCGCGCTCTCCTCGCTCCTTTGTTAATGGTCATCTTTCGAACAGTGCTTCTCATTTATTTCTTTTCCCCCACACGCAAGCCCCTGCTCGGATTGTGCCTTATCGCATGGATCATTTACGAGATGTGGACCCACGTTCGCATCGTTATTCTACGACCATTGGACAGGGCTGGTGATGATCTGGGAGCGGACGGTGCGCAAGCTAGAGGAGCTGCTGATGGTGCTCCTGCCGTTGCTCCCGCAGGCCAAGGCAACGATCACTTTGGAGATCGCAATCCTTTTCGACCAGGAGGTCGCACTCCGAACACCGAGCCAACCCGTGATACTCAGCAAGTACAAGGACCTCCAATACCAAGACAATCTAATGGCATCGTAGATAGCCTTGCTCTCGCAAGCATCCATAACGAGAACAAACTACTTTGGCCCTTGCAGCACCCCACGACAGTTCCTGAACCGCCAAGTTTCCTTCACAAAGCGATGTCCTTCTTCTCACTGCTTGTGGTTACTTTGCACCCAGAGGTGTACAACCGCAGAAGAGCTGCTCTTCGTCAGCGGGAAGGGCGGCTGCGGACGGAAATGAACGCTATACATCAGGTCGAAGAAACAAGAGACAGTGAGCAGGAACTGAGGGAGGACGAACGGAGGAAGGACGCGTATAGACAACAGCTTCGGACTCAACACGCTCAGCGGGCGGCGTGGGTCAAGCGGTACGTTGAACGCGTCAGGCAAGATGATTGGATAGAAGAGTAGACCTGAGAACCTTCATTTGCGCATCCTTCAGGATATTATTTATTGTTCCAAGTATGTCTAATTTGATTGCACGAGATATAATTGCAATGAACTAGTCGGAACATGGTGCGCGTAAAGATGATTATTCGCTTTCGTCGTCTTCGTCCTCGTCCTCGTCAGGGAATTCACTTACTGGGGGTGCACTACCATCGGTTCCATTGCCGTCGCCAAGTTCTTCTACACTCTCATCCTCGTCACCGTCCTCACCTTTATCTTCGTCCTCATCCTCATCCTCGTCGTCCTCGCTTTCTCCTCTCAACTCGACATCTTCCACGCTACCTTCTTCGTCATCGCTCTCTATTGGTGGTTCTATGTTCATCTGATCCTCCTCTTCTTCGCTCTCTCCTTCCACGTATCGAGTTGGCCGCTGGACGCTGTCTGGTTGGGTAAGCGTATGGCTTTTTGATGTCAACGCCGCAGGAGCGGAGGAAGACCGCATTTCGATTTGGGACAACACCATATCGAGCTTCCCATTCAAGGACAACAAGCTCTCATGTAATGCTAACCGTGTTGTCAGCGTCGTGTGGAGACCCGCCAGTCTGGCGACCAGGTCCGGCATCTGGAATGGGTAAGAACATTGGAGAAAGCACGTGCAGACGGCTCAAACGCACAGTCATGAGATGGCCGCTGTGTACAGTGAGTGTCGTTTTTATCCAAGAGATCAGAACCGTCCCTCTTTGCGAGCTAGCGCCTCCACCGCCACCTTTCATATTCGCAGCTCGTGCACCCCGACCGAGCCTCTCCATGCAAGCTAAGAGGAGCGGTAGCGCAAGCTGAGGAGGTATCCGCCGCACGGTATTTCGAACGAGTGTGACGTCAGAGTGCGCTAAACATGTCTCCAAAAGTCTCGAGTCAGACGAGTGTAAAGCTTGTATGAGTGTCCGTGTTAGCGAATGCGCAGGTACGACGTTGAGCGAGTCTGGCTGTCTGTTGGGTCTCGACGACGCGCCAAGTTCCTCATCGTTGTCTGATTCCGAGCCCTTGCCCTCGGCGCGAGTACCATTCAAGGCCGACAACCTCTGTCCGAGGCTTTGTTCTGCGAGATCGGCGTCGAGAGATCCCTCTATTTGAAGTGTTGCGAGGTCTTCGAGGGCCTGATCCTGGCCGAGTTCTGCGCCAGAATGTATGGCCAGCGTGGACGACTCGGCATAGCGAGCATTTTTGGGTGCGACCTGAAACTATGAGACACGCAAGTGGCTACAGATCTCGGTGTACTCACCGCGGCCGCAGAGTGATTTTCTACGAGTGTCTCGCCGTCCGCGGTTTGTGACGCAGCGACGGTAGTTTTCCGCGTGGATGATTTTGTACGCGGTTTTTTCGATCTCGGCGCAGAGTCCATGGTAGACTGTCTGCCTATCCAACATGATGAGAAGTCGTCGAGGATGACTTTGACCCGCTCACCTCTGACCGTAGTAGAAACCAAAATAAAACTGGACTTTGGTTGCCCGATCGGTGACTTTGCCGTTTGCCGCGTTCCCTACTCAAACACACCGTCCCGCTCATTTCCAAACTCTTCCGCACGCCTTCTGGGCGGTACCACAGCTAGCAGTAGTCGGTAAATCGTGCCTGCCGCTCGATCTCGGCATGAACTACATTCAGGTGAGCACGACCCATCGCCTCGTCGCGCTTTCGCACTGACATGGACTAGCTAGAGAAACTAGGTATGGACACCACCTTCGATTCAGATGGTGGTTTTGCTTACCGATCCCGGTACAGGCGAGGGTACATACGCTACGGTGTACAAGGTATGTGCCCGCCCTCGCCCCTGGATCCCCTTCTCATTGTCTTTTGATGCAGGGGCGCTCTAGAACCACCAATGAAATCGTCGCATTGAAGGAGATCCACCTGGACGCAGAGGAAGGCACGCCGTCCACCGCTATCCGCGAGATTTCCCTTATGAAGGAGTTGAAACACGTCAACATCGTGCGCCTCCACGATGTCATACACACGGAGACCAAGCTCGTTCTGATATTCGAGTACTGTGACCAAGATCTCAAGAAGTACATGGACCAACACGGCGACCGCGGCGCTCTCGATCCTGCGACGGTCCGAAGCTTCATGTATCAACTCTTGAAGGGTACTTCTTTCTGTCACGAGAACCGTGTCTTGCACCGTGATCTCAAGCCCCAGAATCTTCTTATCAATCGCAAAGGGGAACTCAAGCTAGGTGACTTTGGATTGGCGCGGGCGTTTGGAGTCCCTGTCAACACGTTCTCGAACGAGGCATGTACCGAAATTTTGTACCTTGGACCTTTTCCGAACTCGAATTTTAGGTTGTCACCCTGTGGTACCGCGCCCCAGACGTACTCCTGGGTTCTCGGACGTATAATACTTCCATCGATGTTTGGTCATGCGGTTGTATATTTGCGGAGATGATTTCCGGTGTACCTCTATTCCGTGGTCGCGACAACCAAGATCAGTTGCTCCACATCATGCGGATTATAGGTACTCCAGATGACCGTGTGCTGAGAAAGATAGCCACCGATTCTGTATGTGACCACAAGTGACCCCAAGCGTTCATCTGACCCTCTCGATAGCCGGAAATTACTATCAAGCAATACCCCAAATACCCCAAACTCTCCTTTCAGCAAGTTCTTCCGAAAGCGTCTCCTCAGGGTATGCTTTTTCCTCTGCCTGAAAAAATAACCGGTTGAAGTGATCCTGACAGCGATCGACCTGCTTGAGCGTCTGCTCCAGTTTGATCCTAGCAAGAGGATCACTGCTACAGATGCGTTATCGCACCCCTACTTTACGTCGACAGCGAGCCCTTCGTATGGTCCATCTCCGACACCTGGATCAATGCCACCTCCCCAATTTAACTTTCCCCATCCTCACGCACATGCCCACCATCAGCCCCAGTCACAAGTCCAGCAACAGCAACAACAAACGCAACAACCACAAGGGATCATAGTTCAGCAGGCGGCACAGCAGCTCGTACCTCAACAGCCAGGGTACCCCCCTCACCCGCAGTCAATGTTTGCTGCGCAGGATGCCGCACGTATGCAGGCCCAGGCGCAAGCACAAGCGATGGCGCAGGCACAAGCCCAGGTTGCCCATGCTCATGCCCAGGCTCAGGCGGCACACGTTAACCAGCAGGGCTACGCAGCTGGTGGGTATCCGGCACAGTACCAGCACCCCAGGTGATTTCTACTTTTGTCTTACACGTTGTTTTACTCGTTTTGTACCGTATCCGATGTGTTGTTGTTGTAGGATGTAGCGCACGATCGTTGTACTAGCCTTGTGAACGTGGGAGAGCGTTTTACCTCCCAAACGTAAAACAAAGCCAGCACTTTTGCCCTCGCTGTTCACGACGATGTCGACCTTTGATTTACTCGTCGCCGACTTGACTCGCGACGTGCACCGTGTGCAACCAAAAGACGCTCTCCAGTTCTGCGCCAACTGGTTTCAGTCACGTTTAGAAGAGCAGCGTACACGTACCCGGGACGCGCTAGCGCTCCGTGGACACTCGTTCATACAAGACCAGCTGCCCGCCGATTTCTACGTCGACACTCACGTCAACCTCGCCCCTAGAAATGCAACCCCAAAACCCGTTTCTCCGTTCTCAAACGTCGCTACCTTGCGTCGTGTATCTTCGTTCCACACCACCTTCTCCCATAGCCCTTTCGGTACGCTCAACGTCCCCGGGAATGCATTGCTCTCCGTTGATCACAACGGTCCCAGCAATGGCATGGGACCACCCACTTTCACGCTCGACGGTCGTGAACTTCCGCCCACGTCTCCACTTTCCGCCGATCCGACCCACTCTTTTGCGCGATACGATGCCACATCCACGCCCACCATGGCCAGCTCTCTCTCGTTGAGCTCGAGCGACTATTTACAGGCTCCCTCCGCCACTATTTTGGCGCGTCGTACGTCTGTTAGCGCTGAGCCGATCGCCGTCGACAGTGGCCACGATGATCCTCTGTCCGTTTACCCAAAAACGCCAGACCAACTCCGCCGCATCAAGGCATCCATCGCAAATAATTTTATATTTCGTGACCTCGATGAAGAACAAGAGAGTGGCGTGTTGAATGCCATGCAGGAGCGCCACGTGAACAAGGACGAAGTGGTCATTCGACAGGGCGATGTGGGTGAATACTTTTACGTCGTCGAATCTGGACTTTTCCACTGCTACATTCACCCCGAACCCTTACCACCTACGTGGCTTACGGACAATCCATCTTCCACGATGTCGTCCCAACCCGAAAAATTCCTGCAGCCGGGGTACCATCCTGTTTATGGCCGCAAGGTCATGGAGTGCAAACCAGGGAACTCGTTTGGCGAGCTAGCCCTGATGTATGGACATCCACGTGCGGCGACCGTACAAGCCACGGAGCCCTCGACTGTCTGGGCGTTGGATCGCATCACGTTCCGGACGATCATTCTGAAGGCAGCCCACAGGCGGCGAACCATGTACGAACAATTTTTGTCTACGGTCCCACTACTCTCCTCCCTCGAGCCTGGGGAGAGAAGCAAGATCGCAGACGCCCTCGTAAGCAAAGTGTATCCCGACGGAGAGGCGGTTGTCAGCCAAGGCGAGATGGGGGATACGTTTTTCTTTGTCGAAGAAGGAGAAGCCGTGGTTACCAAGAAGCAGCGGTGTGAAGAAGACGAATGGCGCGACATCACCGTCGGTCACCTTAAGAAGGGGGATTACTTTGGAGGTACGCATTTTGTTGGTGCGCTGTGTGCATTCAAGTCAAAGTGCATGTGACAGAGCTATCTTTGCTCCGACTCGCGCCAAGGGCTGCGACGGTGAGTGCAATATATCGGACTGAACAGGGTCAACCCAAGCTCAAAGTTGCGGCGCTGGATGCGCCGTCCTTTACGCGACTGCTTGGCCCGCTGAGGGAGATCATGGAGAGAGCGGCTGGAGAGAGTTACGGCTTGGTGACAAGGACCAGTCGCTAAGATGGGGTTTGTCAGTGATCTTGACGACATCTTGTAGCATCTGACTGGTATACCTTGTAGCGAGTTGGTTGTATTGTAATGTATCACGGGTCGTTGCGTGTCTCAAACTGATGTTGCGATGCCAACCAGGACAAGATCATTGGAGTGGGAGAGCATTCCACTCTACCTTTTCTCTCTCTTTTTCTTCCCTTGCTCGACTTTGTCCCGCTGTTCATGCCCAACCGACTGGCGTAACAGCCCGTCTCTGAGATATTCCTTTGATTAGCTTGCAGGTCACTCTTTCCCTTTTCACTCCTTAAGCAACGACCGGTCATGGACGTGCACCGTGCCATCCGCCATCGTTTTTTCAACAAGAGGCAGGACTCGATTGGCAGTGGTGAGTGCCTTGTGGCGATCGTCGTGGTTGACTCTCAATACCTCTTCCGACCGTCTAGTCCTGGGAAGCATATTGTGAGCCTACCGTCTAATGGCAGAAACTGTGCGCTCATTTCCCTTCAGTGGTAATACTCCGACCACCGTGGCCCAGAACCCGACGACTTCGCAGGCCACCGGGAACACTGGGGTCAGCGAAATAATCGGTGGAATCACGAGCGTCGTCGACAGTGTTTCAACCGTCTTACCATCGTCGGGACCTTCCTCTACTACAACACCAAGCACTCCCCTGACCATTCATCTTCTAGTTCGACCGGTTCAACATCCCCTTTGGCTTCTTCGGCAAGAATAACTTCCTCCTCGTGAGTCTCTCGAACGTGTCGTGTGACCTCTGGCTGAGACTTTCAGGGTTTCGTCGACGGCTTCCGCTTCCACCAGGGTCTCGGCCACGTCTACCACTCCTACACCGACGCCTTCGCCTACGCCTACGCCTACGTCGACGCCGTTCGTCTCTGATACCGTTGTTGCCTCCTCTGACGGCACTCGCGTCGTCTACATCACCAGCACGCTGCCAGCGGCCTCTGCGACAGCTTCTCCCGCCCCGTCATTCTTGCAGAATCCTTCCCTCGAGGGCGGTGTATTCGCCCTCGTCGGTGTCGTCGCCCTCATCATCCTCATTCTTATTGTCACGTGGACCATTCGCAAACGTCGTCGCGATCGCCTTGAAAGAGATATCGCCGCGGCTGTTACCTTTGACCCTGGCGCGACGGACCATTACGAACGCCAAGAAGACGAGATGGAGAAGCGCAAGCTGAGCGTGGGCTCCTCGAGCCACGGTCATGGCTATGGCTATGGTATGCAGCCGGCGTACATGCCTCAGCAAGAATATCATGGACCCATGGGTTACGGATGGTACCCCGCGGCTGCGTACACCGTACCTCCTTCGAACCCTGCTCCATACCAGACACCATCGCATGTTGTGGCACAACCACAAGGCGGTGCGAATCTGACACGCAAGTTTTCGGATCGCAAACCTGTCCCTCCGCTCATACCCGCTCCCGCCTACGACCCCTCTAACACGCATGTTTCTATTCCCCCGCAGTTCAATTAACAGGTTTCAGGGGTGAGTGTGTGGACCACTTGATGCTGGTCATAATAGGACGGTTCACGCGTTTCTTGGGTGAGTCAAGCGGCCCTGCAACGTTTCGCATCTTGTGGTGAATCTGACAAGCATGTTATCCTCTGACAATAGACCTTTATGCTCTGGTTTCATACACAGATGCCCCTGCGCCTTTTTTTGCCACACTTTTTGTCGGTGTTGATACAGCATGCTGGTCCTGATCCCATGTATCACCGATAATCCCTCGTGCTGTCGAGCGAGATGTTGCTATCTTTTCATTCCTTTGCCTTTTGTCTTATTCATATCTTTTTTAGCATACAAGAACGGGTTTTCCGTGGTTCCGATAAATTCCCATCCTGATTTGCTGTGCGTATCAGCGATGCGTTCTATCTTGCCCATCATTTGTTCCGAATCTAAGTGATTGTCACGGAGTTGTGTATCGATAGATTGAATAACGGAAATGACAATTGCCAGTGTACTCCCAGGAGCCGCGTGCATCAGAGTTTGAATCGGGCCGAGTCTGTTTGCGTGTGCTCCGCCGCTTTCTCGTCCTGTCTGCGGTCTCGGCGTTCGAGGTACCACACCAGCCAGGTCGCACACAGCGTCGCGCCACATGTGCATATCATGGTGATCATGCCTTTTCTAAAGCGGGGAGCGTCCGTTGCCGGATAAAGGAGCAGCGGCCACCACGCGTTGACCGCATTGTTCCACATGCTAAGCGAAACACATCAAGGTGAGAGACGAAGGATGCAGGGAAAAACAGAGCAATCGTACTTCATGGACGCCAGAACGATGGCGCGTTCCTGATCGTCGTCCGCACATATCTGGTTAGCCCATCTGCGTGGGCGTGAGTAGAGCGCTTGGGGATACGTGAACGTACTGACGCAAAGGTGGTCGCTTGCCCAGAGTACGCGGCGCCCGCAATGTCTGCCAAGAGCAAGATTAGCGCGCGGAGTACCAGACGCTGCTTTACACACAGTAGGCGAAAAATTTGAGTCTCACGGGGCTGCTCCATACGAGGATACAGATGGCGGCTGTCGTACAACAGAAGCACATATACACGAGGACGGGCCAGCGTACGTGGGTATAGTCAGTCCAGGTGGCACAAACGAGGGTGGACGCGATCCCAAATGCCGTCACGCCCGATGGGTAATAATCTGCCTAGCGTCAGAACTGGCAGTGGGCTATCTGATCCGTCGGCCTGCACTGACCGACTTGTTCAACGGAGTAGCCTCCGATGGCGGACAGCCACTGGCCCATCAAGTTGTTTGAGCCGAAACTCTCTGTCTCGCCGGAGATGGCGAACTGTTCCCAAGCGGGTCGTTGAGAAGGTGTGGATGTGACGGAGCAGAAGAACTGACCAAGAGGCTGCATCCGTACCAGCGCCAGCGGGTGAGAACACGCTTGGCTAGGTTCCAGGAGAGAGGGCGCCGAATGAGGTCATGATCAGACTGTAGGCGATCACATGACAAGATGCGCTCCTGATGGTGGACCAACTGATCGGACAAACCGGATATTGACATCAGCTGGCCTAACATACCTCTTCGGTAAGATAAAAAGCCTTTGTCGTCGCGGGAACGTCTGGAAAGACGAGAAAACCATAAAGAGCTATGGGAAGGGTGATAACGCCGTCGATGATGAAGCTGTCGGGTGGTTACTGACGCGTTGCACAGAAGAGAGGATCGCGCATACAGCCACCTCCAACCACTGCGTCCAGCGACACCACCGAGATGCCTGCAAGAACCTCGGGATTGCCATCATAGCGGATGAAATATGCTTACTGGTAGATGGCCGCTTGGAGAATGCCAGAGAAACTGGACGAATTAGCCTTGTTTTGGACACGGAAGGACTCGGAATGCATACAGTGTGCCTGCGAGACCGGAACTAGTGAATATTCCCGAACGTTTTCCTAGTTCTCCGGGTTTGTACCAGCTATTGGATAGGACAACTGTGGCACTCTAAAAGGGAGAAAGGGAGAAATGGACATACGAGCCGAGGATATAGTGCGTACCCACAAAGGTTGACGCTTCGGATATACCTTGTAGGAAACGGATCACATAGAGCTAGTGAGGGTGAAGATGATGGCGTGATGGGTAGATGAATGCGGACCTGCTGCACGTTTTGTACCACGCTGGAGCTGTGCGGGAGTGATTGTAGGGATCGGTTGGTGGACGCAAAAGGCCGTACCAGAAAGTGAGGATGCCCCAGAGAATTTGCATGAGTGGGAACCAGATTCTCGGTGGGACGACTTGCAACATCAAATTGTCTAGACAGATGATGTCAAGTACACGAGCAAGAGGGCGAAAGAAGAGTACTGGGTATCATTCCGACGATGTAGCCACAGGTGAACATGGTATTGATGACCTGGAACGAGATGAACGAGACCATGGGCACACGGGCAGAGGACACGGACGTTGAATTCGTTTCCATGCATGCCGATGTCTTGCTTCATTCCAGAGACATATGCATTGTTGACGTTGGCCCGGTCAAGATCTGTGGGAGATGGGAAGAGATCAGGCCATGTAGTGAATCCACGTACAGTTTGTAAAGTACTACGAGGTGTTTTGTGAGAAATGGCACACATATACACAGGTCGTCTTACCATGAGACAGCAATAAGACAGTATGAATCCGTCCAATTTAGCGAGGAGGACTCGCTCCTTGTTGACAGACATGCCAACCCGAATGATTGGTACGTTCGGCAAGGTGTTCAGTTGCTGACGTCATGAAGCTGTGTCATCGACCCATCCTTGATCGCATATCCACCAAAAACCTTCATAAGCACGTCCTCGCACTTCCTTTGCCTCGTTCGTCTTCTCCCGACTACCATCTACCCCCGCCCATGCGATCCTCCGTAGCGGCATTCCTCCCCCTCACCCTTTTCTCCCTCTTCCTCCTCGCACCCCTATCCGCACATGCCTCTCCCCCATCGATCCGTAGTTCTCTCATTCATGTCCGCGACGACGCACACATGCACATGCACGCCGCACCCTTGTACGAAATTAACGAGACTGACATCCTCCAGTGGCACCCTCCCACCCCACCCTCCTATTGGTCCATAGACATAGAGGATCGCGATCCCAGCGTCGCACGTTATCCTGCCCTCGTCGCACTTCATGTCTTCTTCATGTCCCTTGCCTTTTTCGTCGCACTCCCTGCAGGTGTGTTGATCTTTCTACCTTTGTTCCCTCCCCTTTCACGTCACATGTCGCACTTTCATATCTAGCTATCGCACTTCACTCCACCAAGCACGCTTGCCATGGCTTGGCCCTCGTCTCATTCTATGCTCTCTCAGCTCTCGGCTGTGCCACGAGCAGTCTCTACAGGAAACTCACTCCCGCCATGTAAGCGAATCTGCCGTAACCCACCGCCCTCACCCCCTAACGCTTGCTTTGTTAGGTATGAGGGCTCGACGCATTCCCTCCACGGTTACCTGGTTTTGCTTCTCAGCCTCGTCTTGTCCGCAGTCGAGATTGTCGCATTTATCAGTCGTCTCTATGCTTTTTACAAAGCGCCATCCAAGCTCTCCTTGAGCCAGTTTTGGCGTTCGGTCGTCCTAGGCAACCAGGACACCTCCCCCTCTCTCCCAGAGTATGCAGGGCTCGTCTCGGAGGATCCTGAAGAGTTCGATGACATCAAACCAGCGTCTCCTCACCTGCATCACCGTTCTTCTCTCTCCCAGCAAGTCGTTTTCGATGTCGACTCTCCCCAATCTCCGAGGCGCTCGGACGACACCCTTCGTAATATCGTCGTAACGCAGGTCCCTTGCCCCAAACAACCCTTGCATCGCCGCATCGCACAGGGTGCCTACGCCACTCTCGAAAGGTTCCTCGTATTTGCTGCATTTGGAATGATCGTGTCCGGTATTATTATTTACACTGGTGGCTGTCGCAACAGTTACATCAACAACTGCCTCGCCCACCTCATTAGTAAGAGAAAAAAATAAGCAATCCTCCCGTAATATCTCACTGATCCACTCCATCACAGAGGGTGGAATATTTTGGTGTTATGGGCTGTTTACGTTTGCTCGCTTCTTGGGTTCACATTCGGAGATGGGGTGGGCATGGAACATCTCCCCCATCGGCAACACCGCCTCGGCAGAGTTCGTCGAATCTGCTGTTATCTTCTTCTATGGAATCACCAACACGTGGATGGAGAGGTTTGGCGCAAAACCTGGCGATCCTTACACTACTAAGCAAGTACAGCACATTAGCATTGCGGTGCGTAGAATCTCCGCGCCATCGTGTGCCCTTGTCAACTTTGTTCGTCATCAAGGTCATGTTTTGGTTTGCCGGTCTCATAGGGATGGGAATGGAGTCCAAGCGTGTACGGCGTTGGCTGGCAGCTTCTGCGACAACAGCCGTAGGACGTTCCCAGTCTACCAATATTGCGGAGCCACCCAGCTACAGAGGTAGCTTCAATCCTTTCCCGGCTCTCGTCATTGGTGTTACAGGCGCTGCTATGAGTGCCCACGCCCAAACTTACGTCTTCCAGGTAGAGTCTGGCCGGGGTTGAAATCGACATTCATCTTATTTGATTATGAAACAGGTCCAGATCCATCAACTATGGGGTTGGCTTCTGCTCGCGTTTTCGACGCTGAGGTGTTTGACGTATTTCTTCCTTTGGCTTGGTCCGCCCGATTCCGTGCTCCCTTCTCGGCCACCGACCGAGGCCTTGGGAAGCTTCTTCTTGGCGTGCGGTGGTCTGATGTTTATGCTTAGCACAGAAGAGGTTACCCTGGCAGCTATGCGGCAAGGACGTGACGGCAAGTTATTCTCTCCCCTCTCGCGATGAGCCTCTTAATCCGTTCTTCCCACAGACATGATGATGTTTTTGAATGTTGCCGTTGCGATTACATGCTTCGCATTCTGCTGGACACTCTGTGTTGTCACGTTTAATGGATGGCTCAAGGCTCGGAAAATGATGGCTTGATTCTACCTGACTGCAGTTTTTGGCATGTTGAGAATTTGTATCCCTTGCACTGCATCTCTTCATCTCTTCTGTTGGGTATCTTGCATTATTAGCACGTTGCATAATTCTTGGCACTAATAGGGTTGGAACAACGTTATTTCTCTTTTCTACCATGTTACACCTACCACCATGGCTGCATGATCAACAAAGGCGCCCATCCATACCCAGAACCCAGACCACCCGCAACCCACGAAACCTCGCCAACAGCCTGCTCGGTTATCAAAATCCGTGGACCAGAGGACCCGAGCAAGCTGCGTCGCCCCAAGACACACGCCAAAGTAAAACGGTGCGCCCTGTGCATTCAAAATGCCAGCATAGGTGATGAGGGACATGGTCGACGCGGAAAGCGCGCCCAAGATGGGCCGCGTGTATTCGCCAAATAGCAACGCCGTGGAACGAATACCGACCTTGACGTCGTCGATCTTGTCCTGTTCGAAAACGGTAGGATGACCATCGCGGCGGGACGAGTGCGGCTTACCTGGTGAGCGTAAATGCTGTCATACACGAGCGTCCAGCATATCCCTCCTGCGTACAGGGGTAAACACACGCTCCAGTTGACAGCACCAGCGATGGCGGACCAGCCGAGAAGCGCTCCCCAATTGAACGCCAAGCCTAACTATGGTTTCAGCGCCGTGCGAGCGGAAACGAACAAAAAGGGAAAAGAAAAGAAGGTCCGGTCAAACGTACCGAGAATGGCTTGCGGCCAGTAAGTAATACGTTTCATGAGCGGGTATACGGTGACGACGGAGAGCGACGCGGCGCCGAGGAGAATACTATGGGAGAACCGGGTTAACACACGTACGTCTACGTCTATACGAAAAT
>JBBPLN010000161.1:0-36221 GCA_038089815.1 Sutorius eximius | reverse complement strand
GGGTCGCCCGTTCGGAAATTCCCGATTGCCGCATACCGCACGCACATCGTCAACCAGAGCCAGCGTTCTCCGAAAGTCGAGGCGTATATAGATAGCGGAATCGTACAGAAAGCAAACCCAGAAAGCACAGTCTGAAACAAGATTTACGCTCCCCGACGTTTTACGTAGAGCCTAACCCTTCTCGGAACCCACGGGCAAATTCTTTTAATGGTTGCATGAACAACCCGAGCAGACTTGGCGCCTCCCCCTCCGGAGATCGGTACGTCTCTGTTCGTGACCGGTTCGTCGGGCGTTCATCGACAACCGCTGCCACTCCTTCATCTTCCATGTCTTCTTCACGGCCCCGCTTCACCCCGACTTTCACGGCTGCCGGGGAACTCTCGGTAACCGCAGTTGTTTCGGTCGAGTTGTTACTCGAGCGTTCACCCACGGACGTGGGTGACCGTGCAGACCCGCCCGCAGAAACATGGGAATGGGTGCTCGAGTTGGAAGTTGGGGGGAACACAGGTCTATGTGACGTAGTAGCCTGTGGGGTGATCGGCGCAGGGGTCCTTCTGTCATCACAAATTAGGCTAAACCAAGCAAGCGCACGCTCTAAAGACACTGACGGTATACAGGTTTCCTTGTGTTCAGTCCATTTAGTTAGGTCGTAGTCCACCTCGCCCTCCAATGCTACCAGCGACTTGCAGGTACCACAGTGCACGTGTGCTGGTGAACACGACCTGACCTGTGGATCGTTCAACAAGACAATCTTTCGTTCCGCAGTAGCAACTCTGCTGCTGGGGCTAAAATTAGGCTTAGATGGGGTGCGGCGCACGGACCGAGAAGGCGTAGATGCACGACATCGCAACTTGTGGGCTCGCCAGTTGGCAAAGGTATAGGTAGTAGTCGGCGAGAGCCTGATCCATTTCTTACAACTTCGACATAGGACTCTGTGAGGCTCCACTTCCTCGGCCTGTGGGTCACTTCGAAGAACCGCCCGTCTCTGCTTTTCTGTTCTTCGTGGTCTACCCGGGGAAGATGTCGGTGCCTCTGGAGCTGCTTCCGCCTGTGCGACTTCAGTCTGCGCAACGCTGGTTGTGGGTGACAGCAGCGTCAATGAATCTTCCTCTTTTACTTGAACATCCGTGTTCGCTGGTTCAGTGTTCTCTCTGCTGTGTATCAGGTCGAGCATGGTGCCGATTAGGCACATATGTACTCACTGCGTGGTGGAAGTCGGTGCTGGCGCCGGGGAAGGTGCGCGATCGCTCATGATAAGGAATGTATGGGGTCAGGAAGAGAAAATGATACGGGATATACAAGGGATGAAAGACAAGGACAGTCAAGCCCTCGACTTTGCGCTGGACTTGAAAGTAGACAATGGTGGTGGCACCCACAACGGTACATACTCGCTTGATCCAAATATAGCCAAACTCGGGTCGATAAAGTAGAGTACAAGGCAGATCCGCTTACTACCATTACAATGTCCGCGATACAAGGAACGCACGACGACGGCTCTACCGGAGACCAGAAACATTCGATACAGAGTCCTATCATGAAACGCAGAACGTATGCCAGAGGCCTGCTTACGAAGAGCCACTGGAGGCATTGGCCTGTACAGAGGATGGGTCATACCGTTCGGACGAAATGTTCGGCTGTGGAACGTCAATCTGAGGATCGATAACAGGGTAGTATGTCGCGCGTGGGTAGCCCGTGGATGGGCCCTCCCCAGGACCATGGATGGCGTGCTGGGCCGCGAGCATGTGGTAGGGAGAGGGCCCATACACATGAGGGGGGAACATCCCTGGCGGTACCCCGGGCTGAGGTGGATGTGGAGGCATGAGCAACTGCGGATGGTTTGGAACATAAGGATGCTGAGCACCAGCGATAATTTCTGCAGTGACTGGTTGGCCACTGCGGCGGCCCGAAACTTCGCCATCAGACATATCTGCCTCTTGCCCCGGTCGATGGGGACATTCACCCTCAAGTCCCTGTTGTACACATGTGGCACAGACACGGTCGACGCACTGATACCCTTTCCGGACGCACGTCGTGCACGGTCTACATGCAGCAAAGATTATCGGATCAACCGTGATCATGCACAACAACCACGTTACCTTACTCCGTCACAACGCACTTTATCACGCCTGGATCTAGATGAGACAGGCCATATCAAAGTGGAAATCGAGATCCCTCACCTGCACGTCGTGCACGCCTGCAGCAATATAAGTCACATCGATGGCAAGACGAATGGCAGAACGAGCTGACCGCCTTCACCCGCGTTCCATGGCCTCTCCCTTTTCTCTGCACGTTCACGCACTCTTTCCCTTGTTCAATGCATTGCTTGCACGGCCGGGCATCCTCGCATTTGCGGTTCTCTTGCCTGCATCCTTCACAGCGCAGCTTGACGAGCTTTGGGCCCCGCCCAACATGAATACACTCTTCGCACCGCGAAACACATCGCGAACAAGGCCGTTGATCGTCACACTACCGAAAGTGATGCACCTCCAATCTACCGCATGCAGATAGAAACAAACACGTACTTTCTTGTTGTCCCGACGACAGTTCTGACACGCCAACTTAGCCCGCTCGCTCTTTTGGCGATTCCGCAAGACAAACACAGGAGGCACCAGGTCGGAGCGCATCCCGGTCGCAATCTGCTCATCGGCGCACTCCTGGTGCAGTTCCCGACACCGCTGGCATGGTTTACCACCTTCACATCGAACGCGCGCCTTGCGGCAACTCTCGCACCCGTCGATACATTGATCGATGGTGTACCCTTTCTTGACGCACGCGCCACAGGGCCTAATGATAAGGAACTTAGCGGCAAGGCGATGTGCAGGGACGCGAATTGTTTACTTTGTGCCGTCGCAGCGAATTTTGTCGCGTCTAAAGTGCGACGGGTCAGGACCAACACCTTGGCGAGACAAGACATTTACCTGCAGCTCGCGCAAGCCTTGGGATTCTGGATGATCAGCTGAGGTTGGACACTCGATAAAGGGGTCGGCAAACCTTGACGGCCCTTCTTGGCCATGCTGTTGTTATGATGTCGGAAACCGGGATCGATGCTGGGTCATGAGGCGGCGTCTGGGAATCCATCCGAGTCTTTTGGTGGAGATGGACAAAGGCAAACCTCATGTGGGAATTTCTCTCCTTTCTCATCGTTTTCGATCTCAGTCTGTATCAGATGTCAAGGGCCCCACGCAGCAGGGCCTTAAAAACTAGTGCACACTCTACGAGCGATCTAGCGAGAATAAAAACGAACGCAATGGGTAACTATGCGGTATTAATTAAACAATGCGTGACGCGGAAATGATTCGTTTATTGGTAGACGGCGACGTAGTTGATTATCCATTTCGCATCTAAAGGACGTCTTGGCAAAAGCAGACGACGAAACTTCAAGGATACTCACCATTAAAGTTGGTCGCGTTCGCAACCATGCTAGAACACGTCCCGGGGCAACCTGAAGTGCTATATGCAGCTCCAGCCCAGTTGCCGCAGACGACGGTATCAATGATCATCGAGTGTTGGTAAAAGTTGCTCGAAATGTCGCACGACGCAGAGCTCCAGACGCCAGCTGGAGTACCCCAATTTGCAGGTGCAGGTGCCTTGTTGGTAATATCCGCAGGAATGTTTGCACGTGCAAAGTGCCATATCGACATGCCAGCTGCTGTGTCCCACAGAAGCGCGTAGACGCCCCCTCCCGCAGCGTTGAACCCATAACCGAACGAGGTGTTGTTAGTGTCACTGATGCCACACCCGGCGTCGGCAGTTGGTGTACTGTGGCAATCGGTACCAAGGACGCTGCCACTGAACGAGTTGGTGGCGGAGTTGGTGAGCGTGCAGGCATTCGATGTCCCGCTGTGGAGAGTCATCTGATTGTGCACCTGATTGTTGACACCCTCGACGATATCGATCTCCCCGGCTTCGGGCCAATTGGGACCATTGGTCTGCAATAATCAACGTTCACTTAGCTGCGCCGTTCGTTCAAACAAAGGGAGGACAACGAACCCAAAAGCTGGGCCATACACCACAGCCAAGCGGCATAGCAGCAGCGTCCAAAATGAACAAACCGCCAGTGTAGTTCTTGTTCGACGTAATGCGGACACTGCCAACATCCATTAATCAATAACACGCGGCGCGGCGAACCCGAGCGTCTCACGAATTGCGATTCCCACCAGCGGGGACGGTACTCGTGGAGTCAACGGCAAGCACAGTGGAGTTATCGCAATTGTCCACGTATGCAAGTCCTTGAGCCGTTGCATCCTGCATGCTCAAGTAGTTCACGTTGCCACCCGTCGGGTCTGAGCCAGTAAAGAAGGTCCAATTTCTAGGGAGGGTTGGACCACGAACGACATGATACACGCAGGACGAACGTACGTGAAGAAATCTTCAGCTTGATAAAGGTCTTGGAGGGCATATGTCTTGTTCGTACTCTGACGGACAACATGACGGTGGCGTGATCTTGACTGGGTTCTGTGAGCACCAACCAGGGTGCCGAATGGGATAGCAGCTGCGAGGCAAAGGAAAAGAGCGTGCATCGTAAATTCAAAGATGAAAGGAATGAGCCCCAATTCCAGGAGGACAGAGAGTTGCAAGAAAGGACAAGGGAACTAACAATGATGGAACCCAGGCGGAACTTATGTTGGTTTTTGAGTAAACCAGTGCATTGACACGCGACGACGGGCTCTGCGACCTGTTGTGAGCAGTGTGGTGGGCCACGCCGCTTGCGTTGTGCCATATGCGAGCGTAATGGAAATGTTAATGAGCCTGGATAAAGTTCATGTGCCGTCACAAAAAAGGTCGCGGAATGAAAACAGAACGCTTACACTAACTTTGCTCCACAACGCCAACCAATTCTCGGGTTGACATTATGTTCTCGAGATGGAAAACGCATACTATTCTTAGCCGTACCTCTTGGCGAGTGGCCCTGACCGAGAAAGGTACAATAATGATGGCGACGACAGTGGTTACCCACAACCACTTTGCACAGCGCTGTGTTCGTCATCGAAAGGTGACTTCGGATGCGAGTATGTACGAGCGACTTACCTGAACCGGCCAGCAAAATCGCTGGGGAGCCACTTATCCACCCGACTATTGTGGTCGCCGACCACAATAGTCGGGTAGATAACAAAGATATATATACCTCTTTGTCTCACGACTACCTTTTTCGTTACAATAGCCAAACTGCGTCTGGGAGGCAGCCGAGAAATGGCACGGTTACCGTTGTCAAAAAGTCAGCTGCGCAGTTCAAACGTTTGTCAATCAATTTATAGCCTAGCCGCAACGTCACGATGGCTTGTACCTGCCGAAGGCCATTGTACTTATCGCACTGTAAGTGCCTGCGTGACGAGGCTCTCCCAACTGTCGCCTCGGCCCGGGGCCATGATTCAACGTCTCAACGACGGTTAGGAAGAACAGAGATGTCGCGGGCCGACAAGCATTGAACTGCTCAAGCCCTCGGCCTTGAAGTTGGGCCTTGGCAGATGTGACATTGATGCTCGGAATTCTGCAGCCCACTTCGAGCTGTCACGAACAAGCATACACGACCAGGCATCGGCACCTGGCACCTGAGATGTTTGAGATTGGCATGGCGCGAAGAAACCACGTCTCGAGTGTCACTCTGTGTCGGCCATTTTGAGCCGTTAGATCGCTTGAGAAAAGGGCGTGCATTCAGTGCACTGTGCACCATGATACAAGTCAAGATTTGGTATATAAATATCTAACGTAGGAATGTTCCAACTTGGACGAAAAGAATGAAACTGCAAAGTCCTGAGTGGTATTATACATGGTAGTAAAGATATCGTCTCGCGACGCGATAACGACGTGCCATGTGGTATCAGTCAAAGGGATGAAGTACTGAATTGGACGCATGATCTCCAAGGGATGGCGCGGTTACTTATTGGTAGACGGCGACGTAGTTGATTTTCCATTTTGCATCTAAAGACATGTTCGACAAGAGGTTAACCCGATAAAAGGTTGACCGACTCACTAACAAAGTTGGTCGCATTTGCGACCATGTCCCCGCATGTCCCGGGGCACCCAGATTGGCCATAAGCAGGTCCAGCCCAGCCACCGCAGATGGTGGTGTCGAAGATCATCGAATGATCTTGGAAATTGGCAGAAATGTTGCATGTCTTGGCACTCCAGAAACCACCCGGTTTGCCCCAATTCGCAGGTGTGGGCGTTTTGCTGGTGATATCTGCAGGGATGTCTGCACGTGCAAAATGCCACATCGATATGCCAGTTGCCACGTCCCAGAGTAAGGCGAAGATGCCTCCCTGTGCATTGTTGAACCCATAAGCAAACGAAGTCGTATTAGCATCCTGGATAGAGCACCCAGAATCGGCAGTCGGCGTGCTGTAGCAGTGCGAATTGAGGAGTTGTCCACTGAACGCTCCCTGGTTGGAGCTATCGATGTTGCAAGCCTGCGATGTCCCACTGTGCAGTGTCATCTGGTTTTTCGCCTGGTTATTGATGCCTTCTACGACATCGATCTCCCCGGTATAAGGCCAGTTAGGTCCATTGGTCTACAGTCAACAACAGTCAAGTCACGTCGTTTCGCCCACACAAAAACGAATGACGAACCCAGAAGCTGGGCCACGTACCACAACCAACTGGCATGGCGGCAGCGTCCAGAATAAACAAACCACCATTGTAGATGTTATTCGACGTGATACGAGTACTAGATGTGTATCAATCCACCGTTACGCAGCTGAACGAATGCAATGCCTCACGAATTACGCTTTCCACCAGCGGGGACAGAACTCGTGGAGTCTACGGCAAGGACAAGGGCGCCGTTGCCGTCAACGTATGCGAGTCGTTGGGCCATTGCATCCTGCATGTTCACATAATTCACATTGCCGTTCGTGGGATCCGCGCCGACATAGAATGTCCAGCCCCTAGAGAAGGTTAGCCTGCGAGTGGTATGGTGGATGCAAAAGAGGTACGTACGAGAAGAAATTGGAACCCTGATGCAGATCTTGGATCGTATACGTCTTGCTTGCCCTACGGTTCGCCTCGCGACGCGAGCTCGACCGAATGCCATTGGCACTCACCAGAGTCCCAAACGGGATCGCAGCTAGGAGGCAAATGAAACGAGCGTACATTGCAAGGCGCGCTGACGACAAAGGGAATGGTCCTAGGTTACTAACCCGAGGAAGCTGAGGGGGGAAGGATGGAATGAAATGGAGTCCCGCACACGTCGATTTTATACTCGGAACCCACATGATGGCGGCTCTAGTTCGAACTCGTAATGGACTGACATCATAAGCCGCGCTAATATATCGGCCCGCCAGGGAGATACGTAGGATTCTTTTTGATGACGGAATGGGCTGCGCAGTAGAAACGGGACAGAGGAGACGCACACCCGGAGACTGATGCCCATCTGGACGGATCGCGCAAGGCTGTTCGTGAGTCTCCAAGAGAGTTGGCTTGACAGCGCTTTTTTTTCGCAGATGGCAAGTACTTGCTATGACTTCTTGGTGTAGCTGACACTTACCTTTGAAGTGTGGCTACACCAGCTGCCAGCCAGCCTTCCAGCCAGCAGAAGTGTTCAAACCTTAGGGCCACGCTAAGCCTCACAAGCTATGGTTGAACGACACATACCGGCTGTCGGGACTGACTCAACTTGGTCGTCCCAAGTAATCTTTCCGAGTTGCCTCGTCATTTCCGCACTGACGGCGTAAGTCTCACTCCAAGGCTCCAAGCTCGCTACACGGTGTGTTTATGTAATTTCCTCTCCGCTTTGATACATTATTATTAGCCCTTTGACGCCAGACTCAGCACAGCTAGATTGCTATGGACAGTCATGACCGTCAACCATCACTTAAATCCGCGGTGCGTCCTTGTCGCATAGTCATCGTGACTTCATAGATCATGCAATGAGGGCTTATATGTCTTACTGCTATGCCTCTACCATCGGCCCATGCTCTCCAGTGGATATATCTCATTTCCAGTCATAGTTGCCAAGAGCCGCACTCTTCTTCCGCTATGACCCTTCGCTGTGGGACCTGGAAACCTTGTGCAAGTCACATGGCAACGAGTTCCTCGACTAGAGCTCAAAGTATTGGCTTGATGCGGAAATTCCTCCTTTATCTTCTGTTTGCCCTTTGGCATGCATCTTCCCCATTGAGTTCAGATCCCGGGTTCCACACGAGTATCTTGCGCACGAGATTGCAAAAAAGAGAACTATATCTATTGCACGCCGTAGTACAAATCGAGTACTCGCGAGACATTTTCTCTGGTGTGGAAAGAAAGGCACTCAATACCCGTTGGTTCATCATCCGGTTACACGAACTGCTCAAGTTCTGTGATCTTTAGAGCTATCTCGATGAGGCTTTCGTCTTCCACATATTTGCTCCTGCGCAACACCTTCTCCGCATCCGGTCCGAGGTGCTGCTCAACGTATACTAATCACGGTCCCCGCGCCGCCCGCGCTAGAGCCGACTCGGACGTCGACCAGTGCGAACCGGTACGACTTGCCCGTGGCTCGCGTTGATATTCTTGCCGAAGAGATCGGCAAACTAAAAGTTGAGACAAAGACGGTCTGGCAGTTTGGCACGTGCACTTTGAGCGATAAATGTATCCGTTCAGACGTGAGACAAATTTACTTGCCAGATTGTTCGACTTCCGGAAGTACTGTCAGGGAACTCGGTAAACCTGAATGTGTCCTTGTCAATCGGTACGGTACCTGCCAAACCTTCATAATTCCTTCCCTATTCTCAATGCGCGGTTAATCTGATCGCTGGCACAAATCTGACGGCGTGAGTGCGTGACGGATGTACTCTTTAGACCCACATCTGTCACTACCACTCGCAGTACCACCATCGCTTGACAAGTGAATGCAGATAAATCGGGTTCGCGTGGAGGTGCCCTCTCCAAACGTCTAGTGACTGGACGCTCCTGGATCATTGTTTGGGGATACCCAGTTGCTTGATAAAAATGTCGCGCTCGTAGGGACTAGTGACACATGCAGACCATCAAACAATAACAATGGGGTAAAATAGATCAGCTACGTGGTGAGCAGGCGCGGGGCCCGGGTACAACAATACTAAGACCCTACGGATGCTGATGCCACTGAGTATCACAAGATGGAATAGAAAAGAAAAAGAAAAGATCTTAGAAAGCCTATTCGTGGGGTCAACCTATGCATCGGGTCTAATTTTGGAACCGGCACGTCGGCAACCTTCCACTAAAGACTCATTACGAAAATAATGGGTAACATGCCAAATACTCCAAAAAACGAAATTGCAGCCTGCACAAAATTCTGAAAGGGCATCATAGGCGGTAATTTTGGGGCGCCAGGTTTCGATCAAGAGAACGAGACAGACGTGCGGTCACCTCAGGGCGACACGCTTGCTCTAAGTGTAGACTGCAACGTAGTTGATCACCCACTGCGCACCTAGAGGGAGGTTGAACAAGAGGCACCCGACAAAAGATCGACCAACTCACTGGCAAAGTTGCTCGGGTCGGCAACTATGTCGACACACGACCCAGAGCATCCGGAACTACTATAAGCAGACCCAGCCCAGCCACCACAGATGGTGGTATCAAAGATCATCGAGTGCTGGTAGAAATTGGCAGAAATGTCGCACGTCGCAGCACTCCAAAAGCCCGCTGGCTTGGGCCAATATTCAGGCGTAGGTGATTGGTTCGTGATGTCCGCAGGGATGTCCGCACGCGCAAAGTGCCACATCGACATGCCATTGCTCGGGTCCCATAGCAAGGCAAAAACACCCCCACCTGCATTGTTGAACCCATAAGCAAATGAGGTCGTGCTAGAGTCCGCGATCGAGCATCCAGCATCGGCACTCTGTGTGCTATAGCAATGCGGATTGAGGAGTTGTCCACTGAATGCTCCCTCGTTGGAAGTGTCGATGTCGCAAGCCTGCGACGTCCCGCTATGCAGTGTCATCTGGTTATGCGCCTGACTATTGACGCCCTCCACGATATCAATCTCTCCGGAGTAAGGCCAGTTAGGTCCATTAGTCTGCAGTCAACAATAGTCAAGTCACAGCGTTTCTTCTAAACAGAATCGAATGACGAACCCAAAAGCTGGGCCATATACCACAACCCGCCGGCATAGCAGCAGCATCCAGAATAAACAAACCATTGTTGTAGCTATTGTACGAAGTGATACGAGTGCTGTCAATCGGGTGTGTATTAATCCACCGATACACAGCTGAACGAACGCAATGCCTCACGAATTACGATATCCGGCAGTAGCGACCCAATTCGTGGAGTCCACACCAAGGACAAAGGCGCCATTTCCGTTGACGTATGTGAGTCCTTGGTTCTGTGCATCCTGCTGGCTCACAAAGTTTACATTGCCATTCGTAGGGTCTCCCCCGACAAAGAAATACCATTTCCTAGTAGAGGGTCAGGACGTGTGGGACGGTATATGGTAGACGGATACGTGCGAGAAGAAATCGTAACCCGAAGTCCAATCTTGGAGGGTATATTGGCTGCGAGCGGCATGACGATGCGAATTCGACCCAGTGTCATGAGCACCTATCAGGGTGCCAAACGAAATCGCGGCCAACAGGTAGACAAGACGAATACACATCACTGGACACGTCGACGATAAGAGCAGCCCTAGATGAGGAGAGGGAATGACAAGTGGGTGGGAGCGGAGTAGGGCATCATATATAGATTTTATGGATGACGGCTCACTCGAACCGACAACCCAGATAGGCGTTGGACCGTTTCGCGAAAATATACTTGACGGGGACAGGGAGCATCGCATCATGAAACGAGATGCAACATAGAAACAGATTGAGGGGACATACAGATACAGCGTTTCAATAACAGGTCGCCAATAGTCTGTTGACCAGAATGGCTCGTGGTAAAGCCATTTCCAAGTGCGATATGGGATTTACGGCCGTGCGATCTATAGGATGCTGTATTGGCCTCGAGACGTGCACCGTGTCCTGACGGTGCAGTGAAATAGGTCATGGTGCGATGTACGCACTGATGAGTTGAATGGTGTTCATGTAGGCAGAATATCCGACTACCGAGTCGCGGTCATCTACGGTGCCACCATACGCGATCATGCGAACGTCACCCCAGTAACAAGTTAGCATGAAGCCCCTCCGTATCGGGAAAACTGACGGCCGATATCACCGTCCAAGTCCCACTGAATCCTTTTTCCCTATTGGCGAATCTGAGCGGGACATCGAGACCGAGCTCAGCTGACCAGATTGAGTCGGGAGACGTACAAGACGTGTCTTTCATCTCCTCACCGTTCGAACCTCGGACATAACAATACCGGCACTTGAATTGACCACCCCCGTGTCGGATGGATCTTGTCTTTTCCTTTTCCGTGAGAAGGATCGACTCGGGTAACTCGATGACAACTTGAACGACACAGGGGAAACGGGTACGTCAAATATAAGAAGTTCCTGAGAGTTCCGCGGTCCTCCGCGAGGAATATGAAGTGCGAGCGGAAGAGGCATAGGATTGGGCATCCCGTTGAACGGCGTCCGGTGGGAGAGGCGGAGGTAGAGCTCGGATATGAGTCATTGCAGGCAGCGGTCTGGCGACGAGCATTGCAATGATATATGAAGTGACGATGACATTGCGGAAGGCGGTCGCCGTGGATCCGGGTAGTGGTCGACGTTCAAACGTTCATGACCGTCCGGCGTCCGTGCCAAGACCTTTGTCGGGTGAGGATACCCAACATGCGCTCTTCCCTCGGTTCGCCGTTGGTCGGAGATGAGAGCACCATGGACAACAAACTTCGCTTATTCGGTCCAAACAAGGAAATCTATCATGCAGGTACCACCATACAAATCAAATATTTACAAGGCACGCTCATCCTTTCCGGCCATCGAGCAATTACTGAAAAATCAGCACGTCAGTCGGCGATTCAGCGCGGGAAAAATGACTCAGAAGAAACGCACCGTAATGACCGTAGGTTTCTCCCGCTGCAAAAACTCCTTGAGCTTCGTGATCTCTAAAGCGACCTCGATGAGACCCTTGAGACCATCCGCAGTGTCCCTGCACCACTCCTTCTCCCCTGCGTCCGGTCCGACATACCGCTCGACATACATTCTCACCGTGGCTCCCGCGCTGCCCGTACCACTGAGCCTAAACACTACTCTCGAGCCGTCGTCGAACAGCACGACCTGGCCCTGGTTCGCGCTGAAGCTCTTGTCGATCGGATCGGTGTACGAAAAGCTCGAGACAGAGGCAATCTTGTAATCTTGTCCCGTACTCTTTGAGCGGTGGGTTGTGCCCCCAAACGAAGAGGTCTTGATGGCTTCACTCAGAAGCGCGACCAGCTTGTTTGCGCCTTCCGAGGAAACCTCTTCGTAGTCATAGCGACTGAAGAACGAGCGACCGTACGTCGCGTAATGCTTCTGGAGAAGCTCGTTGATGCCAATGAGCTTGTTCGGAGACTCCTTGTTGGCGGCGGCAAGAATGTTGAGCCAAGCTTTCGATCGGGTAAGCTACCGCCGACATCCGGGACCATAACTTACCAACAATCGCCCACAGTCCATCCTTTTCACGGATATGGTCGGAACCCGTTCCGAAAGATTCCTCTCCACAGATAGAGAGGCGTCCAGCATCCATCAGATTCCCAAAGAACTTCCAGCCTATCGGGTGATTCGGTGATCCAAGTGCGTGTGTGCTCGTCAAATGACCTACCCGTGGGGACTTCGAAATATTCGAGACCCTTTTTCTGTGCGACGAGATCGATAGCTTTGCTAGTCGGCATACTACGTGCCAGACCTTTCACGCCTCCCTTCTTGAAGTAAGGAATGACGTGGGCCCAGTCCGCGATGACAGCGACCGAGTCCGACGGTGTGACGAACGCACCCTTGCCGTAGATCATGTTCCTATCACCATCACCGTCGCTCGCAGCACCGAACTGGATGCTGTTCTTCTCGACCACCTCGACGAGCGAATGTGCATACGTCAAGTTCGGGTCTGGGTGTCCTCCACCAAAATCTGGCAATGGGACACAGTTCTGGGTCGCCGCCTCGGGAAGCCCGAGCTCCTTGACGAAGATGGCACGTGCGTAAGGCCCTGTGACACCGTGCAGACCGTCGAAAAGGACACGGAAAGACTCGGCATTGTCCTGAAGGAACGACTTGATGAGCGCAAAATCAAAGATCTCCTTCACCAAGATGACGTAATCGGCAACGGAGTCGATGATCTGCACTTGGGAGGGTCCGTACGTCGTCTCGCCAATCTTTGAAAGGTCGACCTGGTGCAGTGGTGAGGCCGTGCAATCCAACGACGACCGCAACGACATACAGGAGCAGCCTCGATGACCTTGTATCTCACGATCGTCTTCGTCGCCTCGTAAATCTTGTTCGTCACATTCTCGGGTGCAGGTCCCCCGTTGGACACGTTGTACTTGATCCCAAAGTCGTTATCGGGACCACCGGGGTTATGACTCGCTGTGAGGAGGATCCCGCCGTCGGCGTTGTACTTGCGGATCACGTTGGACGCGGCGGGCGTAGACAAGATCGCGTCCTTGCCGACGATGAACTTTTTCACGCCGTTGGCGGAACCGATCTTGAGGATCGTCTGGACGGTCTCGGGGGAGAAGAAGCGGCCGTCGCCACCGATGACGAGCGTCGCGCCCTGTGCATCGATCGAGTCGAAGATGGCTTGAATAAAGTTCTCGGTGTAGTTCTACGGGATGTGTGGTTGAGCGGGAGAGTCTCAAGTGGAGCACGTCGCGCGCGTACGGGTTGTTGGAACACCTTGACCCTGTGCTCAATCGCATCAGATGTGTTCGAGCAAAGATCTCTGTACCGACCTCTTCCTCAGCCCCGACGTGCCAGGTTTCTGCCCTTCAAAGGGTTTAGTGGGGACCTCCTTGACCTGATGAGCCATCGTAACAAGGCGAGATGCGGGTCCTCTTCGCCCGGTCGACCACTTTTGTGCGCTCCAACTACTACACGTGACGCGCCTTCTCCCCGTCCATACCCGTGATGTATTCGCTTGGTTGTATTAGTTACAGCTTCCCCTGTACGTCCTCGCCAAATATCTCCGTAAACGCTTTCGTCAGGTGGGGTATCATATCCTGAGTGACCAGCCCGCGACCCTCCACCGCAAACGCCCGCCTGCTGCTCGCACGCGTGACCATGCTTCCGCCGATCGCAGCCAAGATAGGGAGCCTCGACACCGGCAGCGTCTGATCCCTGCCATCCACCCGTCAGCGATACACAATGACGCGCAACCAACGACGCACCCATACGCCCCCTCCTCATAACACTTGCCCCACGCCAACATGGCACCCACACACCCGCCCAACACATCCCCCTGCCCACCACACCGCTTCATTCCACCCTCCACATCCACCTCGACCACCTCGCGCACCTTCTCCCTCTCCTCCCCCTCTCGCACACGGATCCCACTCGCATCCAGATCCGCCTCCTCCCCCGTCGTGTCGCTCGCAATCACGTCCCGCGTGCCCTTCTCGAGCACAACAACGCCCCCAAGGCGTCGCGACACTGCCGCCGCGCGCTCCCCTTCAGGGAGATCGTCCACCCCAACTTGCCCACAGAGCCGCTGGAACTCGACGACGTTGGGCGTCAGCACCGCGCGGCGGTACCCCCGCACGAGCGAGAGTTGTTGGCCGGCCATCCAGAGCGCGTCGGCGTCGAGGACGAGGAACATGGCACGCTGGCGGGCGAGCGTGAGCGCGGTGCGGGCGTAGTGCTGCATGTAGGGCTCGCGGCCGAGACCTGGGCCGAGCACGAGGACGTGCAGCCGGGCGAGGATCCCGTCGAGTTCTTTTGCCACCTTGTCTTGTGGCCTGGGTGGCGTATAACGAGGGTTTATACAAGTCAAGGTTGGTAAGGAGAGACGCACGCATCTTCGGCGAGGATAGGATGGACGATCAAGTCTGGCGAATACGACTTGATCGCCTGAGCCGCGCTTGGCGCACAAATCACATGCGAGAGATCAGCGCCCTGCATAAACCATCGACCGCTGTCATGTTTAGAACCAGAACAGACGTACCAAGCGGAGCGCAGACATGGCTGCAAAGAACGGTGCGCCAGTGTAGCTGCAATGCACCGTCAAAGGGGCGATCGTACGAAAAGCAACGAGACGACGCACTCGAGAGCACCCCCTAAGACGCCAACTCTGCCTGCGCATCCAAGTTGATCCCACGCCCACCGAACGCGAGCGACGGACGCACCTGATTGACCCTTGTGCAGCGTCCCATTGAGGGGCGGGATGAATTGTTTTATTTGATCGATGATGGCTTTGGGGACAGGCATGTCAGTTGACCACAGAGTCGAGTTACAATTGATGTCATGGATAACTGCACGGCGGCGTATATCCAAGTACTGCAACCGGCGCTGGCTACTTCTACCAGTTTAGATCGATGGTAAGATGAACGGGTATGTAGGATATCGGAGCAAACAACGATGTTACAACACGTATGTACATGCATGCATGGGCGTTGGCCTGCGCTAGCACCAGTACCAACATCGCCCACCGCATTAATCATGCAACCGGCATAGGGGTAGACGCAAAGCACGATTAAACTTGGAATTTGTATCCTAAAGGTGAACCGACTAGGTTAAAACAAAAAGGAGAGCTTGTGCAATCCAACCAGGAAAAAGAAGGGGAATGAAAAAGAACGAGTCCAAGGGGTAATATGTACTATGCAAGGAACAACAAGCCGGTCGGATGGACCCTAGCAGGGGTCAATAATTCCAAAATAAAGTAGGTGCGGCCGTTGACGTGGCTGAAGTGGCGAATCGCGAAAGGTCACGAGGTCGGGACGCCGCTTGGAGCTCCAGTATGCCAAAAGGAACCCAAAAAGGCCCCGGCGTTGGACATTATCTCCACGGCGCGACCAACCAAAGTACCCTGCTGACCGTCATCTCCACTTCGGGTCGGACTTCTGGAACCACCGGAAGAAGACTTGCGTTCGTGTCGAAATGCATGTGGCTGTGAAGACGGCCTGGAGGGAGGGGACGACGAGCGCATGGGAAGAATCGGCGAGTTGGCGGGCGTGGGCTGGCGCGAGATGAATTCCTGTTCCTCTTGCGCATAGCTGGGAGAAATGGGTATCGTCGTGGGCGGCGCCTCGGTGTAACTCGTTTGCGTAATCGGCTTTGCATCCAGTACGAGGCGCGGTGGGAGATGGGCGGTGGTCGTCGGAACAACGGTAATCGTGGAAGATCCGGATGAAGAAGATCCGGACATGGACTTCCCTCGCACTTCAGGAACAGATGACTGCTCCTGGCGAGGCTGGTTCACGACAGCGCACGCAACAGCATGCGGTCCTTCTGGGCTCAAACTAGAACCAGAACCCGAGTGCGATCTTCGCGCGCACCGATCTCGCCCTCGCTCCGTGGTCCCTTTACCCTCCCTTTCACCTTTCCCTTCACGCTCACGCTCACGATCCCGCACACCAACGCTGCCGATACCAAGACCGACGTTTCCGTCAGGGCTCAAGCTGCCAAGTGGACTGCCAGTGTTGAGGCTTTCACGATCCGAAAACGATGAGGTACGCGTGATACTGCGGCCACGCGGCTGTTCGGCCTGTGCCTGGGAAGACAACGACGGAGAAGATGCAGAACGGACTCGTAAAGAACCGGAATCTGATGGAGCAAGGAAGACACCGCTTGTACCCTGGGCAGGGGCGTTGACACGAGGAACAACGGCAGCCGAACTCGAGGGAGCAACGTTGCTCGAAGCAATAATCGCGTTCGGTGAAGGGGTACGGGATCGGGACCTACTTCGCGATCTTGAACGCGAGGCCGACCGCGGGACGTCTGAGTGACCATCTGGAGAACTGACAATGACATCGGGACCAGCTGGACTTCGATCGACCGTGATCGTGGAGGCAGCCTCCGCACGGCGGGGTGTGCGTGTGGTCCTGGAATCATCGTCCTTGATAGCAATAGCCGAGTTCACCTGCTCCCGTTCAGCGACCGCAGCTTGTGCCGTAGGAAGGACAGGAACCACCATTGGGTGATCGAACCGCTGCGGCTGATCTGTCAGGCCAATAGGGTCTTGAACGACGTCCTCGTTCTCCTCAGACGGAGAGTAAGAATACGACGGGGGTACATAGACGAGCTCCACGGGGGAATCATGCGCGCTATACGGGGGCCAATCCTTACCATTGTGGGGATCACGAGCACGACGGACGTACGGAGGGAGGTGCGGATGTGGGAGTTGGTAGGGCGAATGTTCATCATCGTCATCCATCTTCGTTTTGAGGACGGTGGGGGCAATGAGGGCAATGGTGACTAATTCCTTGTCTGCGCTTGGGGAGCGGTTGATGAGACCGTTTCCAGCACGCCTTGTGTGGGTCGCGGATCTGGCCTTGGGGGGCCGTGAACGCGAGGACTCGGAGGAGGTGGAGGAGGAGTGTGAAGGAGAACGAGGGATGGCAGAGGGCGCAGAGGCGGGGTGGCGGATAGGCATTTGGAGGACATCGTCGTCGTCCTCTTCCGAGGTAGAGGAAGAGGAGGGAGATACATTATGAGGGGGTGGGGAATGCTGGGGTGGGGATACATGGGGATAGGGAGGGTGAGTGGGGGAGATAGGGTGATGGTCGTCGGTGAAGAGGATCTCGTCCGCCTCGTCGATGATGCCATCCTCAGAGTCCTCGTCATAGCTAGAGGGGGCAAGATAAGTGTGGTTGCACAGGTAGGATTGGACACTGACCCGTCGTCGTCGAGGGGATAAGCACTGCCAAATCTGGGGGACGACCGTGAATTGCGGAAACGTCTCCTCTTTGGTTTGTCGATGGCGATACACTGTTGGACGAACGTATTAAAGCTGATGTGTTTGCGTTTCTGACCGTGGACGATGGAAGAGGGGGGCGAGTCAGACTGGAGGAGACTTGAGGTGGGCATCTCGCCCGCCACACTCGGAACCACGCGAGGCGGGGAATCCCGTCGAAATACGCGATTTAGTCCCCAGCGCATGATATGGGTGTCGCTCTTGGTGTGGAGCAGGGATGGACGGATGTGTTTATGTGGAGACGAAGTGCCACTGTCGGACATGATCTGTTGGGTATCCTCGTCGTCCGAGTCTGGTGGGCTGAATACGGGGGAGAGTGGAAAGTCGGACGTAAGGAGCTCGCCGATGGATCGATGTTTCAGGATTGGTTTCCGCACGGTGCCGGCCGAGCTGTCGATGGAAGGAGAGGGAGAGGAGGGAAGGTCGAGGGCGGCGGTGGTGGTGGCGGTGCGAGAGGGCCGTGGAGTCGGATCTGCGGTGTGGAGAGGACCGTAAAGCCAGGTGACATCAGAGTCTTTGAGCCTGTCAACGAGCGTGAGCATCCGTATCAGTTCAAAGGGGAGGGTGGGGGAAAGACTCTGTTTGGATCAGAGAACGGGGTGGATCAAACGTCGAAACGAAGAAGAGGTGATGTGTTTGTACAATCAAAAGGAGGGGACAAACCAGTTGAGTGTTTCTGGTGTGACGGTTTTGAGGCCGTTCCTCTGTTTCCACCAGGTGCGCCAGGATGCGTTTTCGAGACGAACGCCGTTTGCGATTTCGTTCTTGAGACGGGTCATGTTGCGCCATGAGCGCCATACGTCCTCTTCGCGCCATTCATGAGAGAGGTAGTCTACCTGACCGCGGGGAAGGTCCGAGAGTGCTGTGTCGTCCGGGATGGCGTTGACCGAGCCTAGTAGGACGGGTAGATAGATGGCCATCGCTGTACGCACCCCAAGTTGTTGAGGTGGAGATTGTGCGCGTCGGGGAGGCTCTTTTAGAGAGGGTAACCGGACCCTTGTCGAAGGGGAAGACGAGGTATGGGAACGAGATCAAAAAAGGGTCACGAAAGGTCCGGCTCTGGATCCGAAAATATTCTCACGGTGATCACGTTTTTTTTCTTGTGATGGCGGTGCAGTTATGACCTCGATCAAGACCGTCGATGGACGCTGCGACGCCGATACCCACACCGACGACGCTGGACTCGTTTGCGGCGCAGCAACGGGGACGACCCGAGACAGTACTACCGGTCGTGAACGATGTCACAACCCCTCGCAAGGACAAGGACCCGCAGTTCGACTTTCAGACCTTTCTCGATCAGATGAAATCGCGCGGCGCGGAACCCGTCGCAAAGTATCTCAGATCGCAAGTACGCTCCCCATCCCACGTGGCCGCTAACGATAGCGCGCGTTCAGTTTCCTCAGCAATTTTGCAAAGCGTACGTTTACCGTCAACGACCAAGTCAAGGTCATCAGCGACTTTTTGAACGTACGAACGCGCGACTCCGATTCAGCGTGATCCAGCTCAATCGTGCCATTTTTTCAGTTTATCGCCGCAAAGATGAGAGAATCCGACGTGTGGCGAAACGTTTCCGATTCCGAATTCGACAACGCCTTGGAAGGCATGGAGAAACTCGTCATGAATAAACTCTACGACTTGTTCGTCGCATCGCGTGCTCTTCCTGGCACTCCTCATCCCTTTCTCTTGCAGTACCTTTACTCCCTCCCTCCCGTTACTCGCCCCACCACGTCCCGTCACCTCAGACGACCTCGAACGAGATCGAATCCTTGCGCAGAGAATCACCTTATTTCATTGGATCCAACCTTCTCATCTCGACACTCCAGAGCTAGAGGACAAAGAACCGGGAATCACGGGCTTTCTCGAATTTGCACAACAAGGTCTGTGATTTCGTCCAACTCCTATCCTCCACCTGATCATTTCCACAAAGAATTATGTAAAGTGAACCATTACAAGGCACCGAGGGACAAATTGATCTGCATCCTCAATTGTTGCAAGGTCATATTTGGTTAGCAACCCGTCGTATTACCTCGCCCCACGCGTGACCCTTCATCTCAATCCCAAGGTCTTCTGCGTCACCTGCGTAAAGTTGAAGGAGCAGACTCGTTCGTCCCCGTCCTCATCTTTGTCGTCCTCAAAGCCAACCCAGATCACCTCCTTTCCAACGTCGAGTACGCGCACTCTCTCTTCTGACTCGACGTCCTCGTCAGTAAACATATCGCTTAGATTCATAAATCGCTTCCGGAATCCCGCGAAACTTCAAAGCGAGGCAGGCTATTACTTGTCGAGCCTCGTGAGTATGAACAGTCTGGCCGAGTTCGTTCACAAATAGACCCGATGTAGATGGGAGCAATTCAATTTATCGAGACGATGGACCACACATCAGTTTCGAATATCACTCAACACGAATTCGAACGGTAAGGACTCTTGATATGCCAATTTCACGCCGTGTTCACCGGCTGGTCGATAGGAACGTCGAGATAGCCATCCAGTCCTTGCCTCCCTCGGTGCCTGCTTCACCAACGTCATCCACGTCCTCGTTTGCCCCTTCTACCAAATCACCCCTTCCGTCCCCGCACGCAGGAGAAGAGTCCGCTCAGCCACTGACATTGTCTGTTCCCTCCCAAGCGCAGAGTATAGGTGAAGATGCGCGCCGACTGCTCCAAAAGACTGGGGACGCAGTCTCCAAGCCACTTGGTGCCATTGGTCGTATCTTTAGCGATGCTCTCGATGAGAAAATGTCGTATCTCCCAGGTCCGTTCGCACCATTCGAACTTGCAAGGGAACGGGCACAAGAAGGGTCAGATAACCACACGCAACGACATTGGTCACACCCTGATCAGATCGCTCAATTTAGGCTCGGTACACCCAAGACTAGACAGGATGCGGCGAAACTTCCCATCCAGACAACGTATAAACCTCGCGTTCGTCGGCCTTCACCTGCCCCGCCATCCCCCAGTGGCGCGTCGTTCGCTATGGAGGACACGGCCGGGCCGTTGAGAACGCCACCCACTGCAAACGCTATTCCCGGCGCCCAGGCACCAGGATCAGGACCCACCTGGCAGGATGCGCGACCCGGTGCATACCCGAATGCACTCCCTCAGCACCTGCAGCCATCCTCCCAGGCACAACACATTTCCCGGACGCCGACGCCATCGCTTGACTTGAGCGCCGTGCAAGCTGAGATTGACAGGGCACATGCACACGCCAGCGCTGCGTCGCGTAGTACGCTGGCGCAGATATTCCCGAGCGTGGATGCGGAGGTGCGGGAATGGGTGCTCGAGGCGAACGGGGGTGATCTGGGGAAGAGCATCGAGGCGCTGCTCGAGATGAGCGGGAGCTCGTAGGCGTGTGATGCTGGTTGGGCTTGTGGTTGGTGCCGCTGGTTGGTCGCGCTGCCGGACTGGGGTTCTGGGAATCGGACTTGGACTTTGCACTCTTAGGTGCTGGCTGTCACGTTGACTATGCTCTTGCTGTAGTGGATCTGATCGGAAGTCGGTGAATCCCACCCTCCGTTTGGCTGGATTTCGTCGACGGCGGCCGATGACTGCGAGGTAAGCCTACTGGTAAGCTGACGGTGTCCGTCGAGAGATGCACATTTGTCTCAATGCTCCCATTGGCCCAACCGCCATGTTGGACACGTATCAGGGCGAGACTCTCACATCCAAGGTCCGATAAGCTTGGCTGAACTTGGAGTCAAATCGTTTTCCCCGCGGATCCAACCAATCGACAGCAGCACATACCAGGCTGATGCCACTTTGGGAAGACAAGTATCAGGGCGAGCCTCACACAGTCTGACATATCACCGCATGCGTGATGCCCTCGTGTTTCAGGAGACATTGACAGGTGTATTTTTGGCAGACAGTATCTTTCTCAGGTCAATTACGACTTGATGATGGGTATGGGGTAGACCGCGGTCAACGACGCGCGTACGGGCCAGTGGGATGCCTGGTTCAGCGACCACTGACCAGGGCTGGACCCACTCCTCATGGTACCCGGGTTATGGGCCTCGTTGCGATTCGGTCTGGCCTACTCACGCAAGTCCACGTCTGGTCGTGGAGTCAAAGGCCTGTTCTGACCTGTCATCCGGTCCCAGTGGGCAAAAGGCCGTACTCACACCGGACCTGGCATTATCGTGACGCGTCCAAAATTGTACCTCGAGTCCGGTGAGTGTATATAGGAGCTGCGCCTTCGACATGGAGTCGTCCTTCTTTTTCCCTCGCCTGCACTCTGCGCTCCGAGACCTAGACCGCGACGATAATCTTACATCGCTGACATGGCCCATCTCGACGTTAACCCCAGCGCGAACGACCCGCCCGTCGCTTCGCCCCCGAGTCTCTCGGAGAAGGAGGAGAAAGAGTATATATCCCAGATCGAAGTCGGCTCGAAACCGGAGCTGGGCGTCCAGACGGTGTTTAATGCCGACGTGGACGTGTCCGGGATCGACGAGCGCAAGCTGATGCGCAAGGTGGACTCGCGCACGGTGCCGTGGTTGTCGTTTTTGTATCTGCTTGCGTTCCTGGACCGGACGAGCATCGGGAATGCCAAGGTGCGCGAGGGCCTCTCCTTGCGTTGGCGTGTGTTGACCCCGTTCGTTTGGGGACGTAGCTGTATAGCATGGAAGCGAACTTGCATATCACGGATACACAGTACTTGCTCACCTTGACGATCTTCTTCGTCTCGTATGCCATCTTTGAGGCGAGTGATGTTTTGATCGTGTCCGCCCTCCCCCCTGACACGATGCCCAGGTTCCTTCCAACATCATTCTCAAGCGCCTACGGCCATCCATCTGGTTATCGTTCATTATGTTGATGTGGGGCGTCATGATGGTACGTCCAGAACCGTAACGTGATCTCGTTGACCTGACTCACGTTTTGATAGACGTTGCAAGGTCTCGTCTCCAACTTTGGTGGACTCATGGGTGCGTGTCCACCCTGCAATAATCTACACCATGTTAATTTCGTTCGGCTGTAGCGATGCGATGGCTGCTCGGCATGTTCGAGGCTGGGCTGTTCCCCGGCGTAGCGTACTATCTTTCATGGTACGCGATCTCGCCCCCCTTTTTCTCCGTAAGATGAGTGACTCGGCTATGGCAGTTGGTACAAGCGCAGCGAGTTTGGGATCAGGATAGCGATATTTTTCTCCGCCGCCACCGTCTCCGGTGCATTCGGTGGTTTACTCGCGGTAAGCGCTCCCGTTTTTTCTTGCTGTCCAATCAACGCTCATCTGATGTGTTCGTCCTTTCCACAAAAAAAGGCTGGGATCTCTAGGATGAACGGTATCGGCGGCAAACCCGCGTGGGCCTGGATATTCATCCTCGAGGGCCTGGCCACGGTCATCGCAGGTGTGATGTCCTTCTGGCTCATCGTCGACTTCCCCGACGATGCCAAGTTCCTCAGTGAAAAGGAGCGCACGTTCATCATTCGCCGGCTTCAGGGGGACGACCAGTTCAGTGCTGCCGGTGAGAACCTCAAGTGGAAGAACATTCGGTCAAGTCTGTTGGACTGGAAGACGTATCTATTCAGTACGTCCCCGTCTCGATTGCCGTGGGGTTTGGAACTGAGACGGTGATTGATAGCCGTTGTGTACTCTGGAAGCGACATGCCCTTGTACGCCTTTGCGCTGTTTTTGCCGAGTATCATTTCCCAGGTATGTTTTGGGGTCTTTCTCAAGCCGTCTTTGCCGTTCCACACCTGGCCATACCTTACTCACACACAATTACCTCTCTCACCAACCTGGCAGCTCGGTGAGTCTACCTCGTTGCGTGTAGAGAGAGAAAAGGTTTACGAGGTTGTATGCTCTGACGGGACGTAGGTGGCTATACCCCGACCCAGTCCAACTTGTTGTCAGTCCCGGTGTACGTGGTGGCGTGTATATTCACCTGCACGATCGGCTTCTTGGCCGATCGGTACGGGAACCGTGGGCTGTTTAACCTGTATGTCCCAATACCTTTCGGTTTGATCGCATGGCTCACGGTCACGGTCTTGCTTTCAATGCGTCTATCCACAGTGGCTGCCTCTCTGTCGGTACGTGATCACCCCACATGCTCGAAATACGTCGACGAAACCGTTCCCGCGGATAGCTGCGACAGGGTACATTATCCTGCTTTCTTCTCGCACTCCTGCGCTCTCATACTTTGCGGTATATTTAGCGGCTAGGTGAGCACGTTTTCCCACTGGCGATCGCACGTGTCCTCATCACTAATCTTTAGTGGTATTTATCCGTGCATCGGCGAGTAGGATGTCTGTCACGTTCTACGCTTACTGACCGGCGGACGGCACACGATAGCCAACTCGGCGTGAGTACATTATTTTAGATTTGACATCCCGTCGGGTGTGCTTACTGATGCGTATACAGCGCATGGGTCGGGAATAATGTGGAAGGCGCGTACAAACGCGGTGTATCCCTCGCGGTGGTCATATCTACGTACGTCATGCCGAACGTATGATACAACAGGAGGCGCTGACGCGAGCGCGTCTGTACTGCTTTGCAGTGGAAACTTACAAGGTGCGATCAGTTCCAATGTCTACCGTGCGAACCAAACGCCGTGGTACCCGATGGGACATGGTCTGGTCTTGATGTGGATCTGCTTTGGGATCATCTCGACGGTGTCGATGAGGTATTTGCTCAAGGCGGAGAATGCGCGACGAGACCGAGGTGAAAGGGATGAAGTGATTGAAGGGTATGAGGGAGGCTCTGAGGTGAATGGCCGGTTCGAGAGCGTGGAAGAGGCCAAGAGAGAAAAGGGTGATCGGTGGAGTGGATATCGGTATAGGTTGTGATGCGATCATCGTGCGACAGAACATAGAAACCGCATGGGCATTACCGCCTTACGAAAACGAAGATGAGCGAGCGACGCGTCACTGAGCGCGTTGAGCGTGGGTCTTGCTGTCGGCGTGATAACGATAAGGAAGTGTTGTCTCTGACAGCGGAACGCCACCCTGCACGCTTGAATATGCTGATCTAGCCGATAGAGACTACGCCTGGGTGCGATGCGAACCACACAAGTTTTATACCTCATCGGATCGAGAGACACGTATCCGAGCGAACGCATGGCCGCGGAGACTCTTTGTAAAGTTGACGAATCACGACATTCCACGACGCCAACCCTTGACGTTCACCGTCTATTAAGCAAGGAACCCCAGGCTTGGCGTTTTCACGCGCGCGTGGTCGAGGTTGCGCAGTGCCCACCGACCGACCGAGTGCGCCGTGCACGCGTTCGAGTTCGGCTATTGTTCTACGCTACACACACCCGAGTTCGATTCCAGACCGTTCGCAGCGATAAATACGAGTCCAAGAGTGGGCCGCTTAACACCGCACCTGCCCTAAACTGTCGCTACAGACTTGTCCGACCTTTTTCACTTTAAAAAGGTCGCCGTCGTTGACACCGTTCCGTCAGTCCACTTTCCTTTCAGATCCGTTTATTTCTCTTTAATACCACTCTCAACGCATACACCTCTTCCTCTCTCCTTGTTTTACTAGCCAACACAAAAAGAAGAAATGGGCCGTCCGCTTTATTCAAGGGCATTCAGGTCCAACCCCGCAGTGTGGGAACCAGAGCCGTCGAGTTGCGAAAAGTGGTCTTATCTCAACGCTTTCGATCCCGACTCGGACGAGTTCTTTGACAATGAAAACGCCGTGTACGAGGACTTTATTGGCCCCGTCACGTCCGTCCATTCGGAAGAGGAGGACGAGGAAGAAGAAAGAGACATGTTGGTCGTTCGAATGGGCAATGCCAGCCCAATCACCTCGGAAAGCAGCTTGAGCGACAGCGAGAGCTCACTCGCTGTCGGCGCAGAGGATTCAGCGCATCATCTCGTCGACGCGTTACACGATATCAGACAGATCGGGCAAGGAGAGAGGGACTCGGCCCCCGTTCAGGACCCCACCGTACGTGTCCGCCTCGCAACCCGTGCCCCTTCCAGGGAGACACGATGGGCGACTGATTCCGGACGGCCATATCTCCGGCGCGGTGTCGTGGCGACAGCCTCGGCACGAACCATTGCTTATCGTTCCCAACCACAACGCGAGGCATCGATTCCCGTGCCCGCTCCGAGCGCGCCTATCCCCGTTCCTGCTGCCTCCCGCCGCTCGGCCGTGATCGATGAACGTGTATTCTCATCACCTTCTACCCCACCCCGTCAGACGCCCATGACGTATTCCATCTCTCCTCCGCCCACCAGTACCCCCCGACTATACTCGTGGACGCGCAACCCAAATCACTCCGCATCGCCGTCTTCGAGTGGCCCATTCACTAATCCACACGCCCGCACTTCATATGCGCACCTTTCACCCGCGCTTATTCGCATCCGTGATGTAACCGTCTAAAACCTGGACCCAACTCGTCGCATCCCTCTCAAATCTCCATCTCTTTCCTTTCCCTTCCTCTTCTTCGGATCTCTACTGGGCTTTTGAAGGACATTCTGCGCGCATCTACCGTCATTTTGGTTCTCTCTAAGTACGCCTACACACTTCTAATCCACTCACTTATCCTTCATATATAACTGCAAAGTACTACGACACACGCTTTGCTGTACCATCATGTGCTTTCTATAGTTATTGTGTTGCAGCTAAGTGACTAGATTAGGCTAGCTTAGAGCTCGGCTTTTTGAATCTCGATCCGCTTTCTGACCTGTACATCTTGCTCTGTTCAACCCCATCGTGCGTCCCACTTGCCGACGCTCTGAGCGATCGCCCACGTCGATCTACCTGACGTCTTGGAGAGGATCAGGCAAATAGTGTCCTCTGCGTCGGGACCAGGCACCCTTGGAGGTGCTTCCTTCTCTGGGGACCCTGGGGTGTACGAAACGGGTGTCGTAAGGCAAGAATGCAGCGTGACCGCGATAAAAGGGTGATCGTCCCCACCCGCCGGTGACGTCGACAAGACCGATCTACGTTTGACCCGTTTGGCGTCAGCGGACCGTAAGGCATGGAGACGCATACATGGCAGTGTCGATCACGGATCGAACAAAGGTGTCGTCCATGAGACCTTTCCAGCGGAGATGCGTCACGTCGGCGATCGAGCTCGGCGAAGGCGGCTCATACACGGCGACATACGGATCGACGCGATCGTTGGCGCGCAGTCTGCCCAGTAAAAGGCGCCAGTGAGTCCCAAAGATAAAACGACCACGACCGGTCTCACCTCTGTGCACCTAGACATGCCAGACCGACCCACTCGAAGAGCGCCTCTAGGCGTTCGTGGTCATCCTCGGTTTCTTCCTCGGTGGATGGGGTGAGTTCGCCAAAGCGGGGGACGTACACGTCCGTCTCGCGTCGCACGCGCGCCGTCACGTCGATCGTCGTGTACGCCGATGGGCCTGTAAAACGTCCTCGTGAGGCTCGTTGAGCAGAGAGGGCAAAACACACGATCCGCACTTGTACCCACGTACGCGACACACCACTTTTCGAGCCCCTCTGCGGACCTAATCCCATCCCAAATGCCCACCGCCGCCCTCTGACGCGCCTGTACCGCAACGCTTGTCATCTCACGCTTGAGCGGTACCTGGATCACTGTCCGAATCACGTTTAGCGACGCGGGGAGGGTGAATATGCCATATAGCAGGGGACGCACCGTATCGTTCCGAACAGCCCTTGAAGGGGAGCTTCTTACCCACCAACCCGAGCTTTTCGTACAAGACTTTCGAGACGGAGAGCGTGAGCACCCCCCGCGGATCGATGCACCACGTGTCTTCCGCATCGCGGTGGACAGGCATCGCTTTGAAGGGTCTGGATCATGAGTTGGTGTCGGTCCAGAAACGCGTCGGGGAAACGGACTGACGCATGGTCGTACAGCTCGGAGAGCGTAAATTGCGCCGTCGCGTAGGTCGTCTTGAGAGACGTGAACGCGTGATCTGGCGCGGTTCGCGATGAAAACACGATGTCGATCTAATCCCAACGACTCAGACGAGAACATTCAAGGGAATAAATCAAGACAGACTTGCTGTACGAACGGATGCGACGTCGCCAATCGTTCTAGTTGCGACGAGGGCAGCGTTCCAGCGCTCAGCCGTATTCGCGACTCATGCATAGCAAGGAAGGTACACAGCCACTAATTAGACTCATCCAACGACAATATTGTCGATCAGCCGTGTTCTCCCCACCCAGACAGCCCCACTCAAAATCGTAGCACCACCGCCAACGGTATGCTGTGACTGACCATCCAAGACCTCAAAGGTATCCGAGTCGTTCATCTGGATATAGTCGAGCTTCATCGCGATCCCCCGCACCGCAGCATCCCTGATCGCACCCGTCACGAGCACCTCTGCCGCACGTATGCATGCGTCCTTGGTCTCCCCCGCCAACCAACCACACTCGGCAGCTTGGAGCGCCCTGTAGAGGGTATTCGCGACCGACCGCTCTTCTGCCGACAGATACGCGTTTCGCGACGAGAGTGCCAGTCCGTCGACGGGATCACGCTCTGTGGGAACGATGTGTACGTGGTCCGGCTCTGGGTTCGCGAGGAGCAGGTCGCGGCACATTCGACGGAGCAACAGCGCCTGCTGAATGTCCTTTTGACCGAAATATGCATTCGTCGGCTGTCTCCGAGTCAGCATCATCCCATAGATGAAGAGAAGAAACGGACTTGAACGACATTGAAAAGCTTGGTGACGATCGTAGCCACGCCTCTGAAAAAGTGGGGCCGGCTGATGCCCTCCATCTGATGACTGTACCCCTTGACCTCGACGAACGTGCCCTTTTGCAGGGCAACGTCCTGACTTATCCCAGACGGATACATATCCCGCACACCAGGCAAGAACACCGCAGCGGGCGTGCGGACCTCGCCCGAGACGTTCACCTGCTGCTTTGTCAGCTGCTCGAGATCGGCGGGTAGCGTGCCCGGGTAGCTGATCAGGTCTTCATGCGGCGCGAATTGGGCGGGGTTGACAAAGATGGAGACGACCGTCAGGTCATTTTCGTAAAGCGACCTGCGAACTGTGTGGCGTGCGTGAGCGTGAGCGCGTGTGATCTCGGGTTCGGCAAGGATGGCTAACCGAGCGAGAGATGGCCGTCGTGCAGAGCGCCCATGGTGGGCACGAAGCCAACAGTCTTCTTTTGGTCAAAGAGGTTCTGTCTCCATGCTCTGTACGCTGGGATGGTATCCAGAATCGGGATGGGAGATTCTGAGAGCGTCGAAAGGGACATCGAGGGCCGGTGAAGATGGTGAAACACTTGCAAGCCTCGCCAGATGCCTCGAAACATATAGCGTGGCGAAACGTCCCATCTAGAGCCGAGCATGGCCACCCGAGCGTGAAGGTTTGGCAAGCAATCCGGGCGTCACATCGCAGAGAGCCTAACGTGAATCATTGGGGCCATCCAGTGCAGTGGCTCATTCATCATTGTCTGGCTCCCCATTCCCCGTGGTAAATGATACTATCCTACCCACGTAATACAGGTACACGGACTTGCACAGAGATTTGAGCACTCTTTACCGGTCTTTGAATCTACCATCGGGTTGACAAAGTCGTGACATCGTGGGTGCACTCGTGAATTAACGGATAACATGACGTGAAGTATGAACTTGAACGATGTGCACCGCCTTGACGTGGTCTTGGTGATCTCACTGATTGATTCTCACACGCGAAAGAGAGATCTCGAGCAAGGATCAGCACGAGCCCTTGTAGATCATAGCATGATGGGTATCTTGTGGCTGCGTTATCCCGAGCGGCCACCTTGAGCGTCAATCTCTACAGCAATCGGTTAAACCTGGTCCCCACTCCGCCATGATCGTGGTATCAGTGATCTCCATTTGTTCCTGACGAGCGTCTCAATTGACGCGTTTGCGTGAGACTCGCAGCTGCTGCTCGTCGTACGCCGTCTTCCAACGTTTCCATTCCATCTCTCTCCCACCATCGGCCCAGACCGCCCATCCATCTCGGATCTGCATCCACGTCACCACGGGATGTGCGAGAATGGCAGCCCGCGTGCGCCAAAAGATCGATAGTGGACGGGTATGGGGAAGCAGCTCTGTCAGCACGTAATGTACGACGCCGAATCCGATGCCAATGCCAAGTCCCCAAATCACCTGATGCGGTGTGTGATACAACAGGTTCAATCTAACGGGGATAGCGGTCATGTTCTTCCCCCGCAATATCGTAACAATTCCGCGTACCTCGAGTAGGCGACGAGCGCGACCCACGACACCAGGCCGAGGTAGACCACAAGTCTGAACGTTTGATCCAGCAGGGGATACCCGCACGAGGCAAACCGATGGCGAAAATACAGGTGGCAGACTAGGAAAGCACCAAAATAGCCCATATATTGACTGTGTGACGATGGAAAACCATAGCCGTTCAGGTGGAGTTTACCATCTAGACCCAATGAGATTCAGCGCTCAACCATCCCGTCGACTCAAGGAAGCGACGAGACACGCACCGTGTGGTCGTTGTTCCTTGATGGCATGCTTCAGCACCCAATTAAGTGCTTCCGAGAGCAGCTGCCCTGTCCACATATTGATGATAGTGAGCTCGCGCGTTTGCACTGCAAGGGCGGCGTATGCAGGCTAATAATTGCCTGGTTTGCTCGCGTGCAACTAATAGAATTAGGGCACTGCCTTACGCACCATGAGAAGAATGGGGGTTAGGGTGAACAGCGCCAATGCGAGGGAGGTATCCGAGGAGGCATCGTCTGAAATAATTCGTCAGCGTTATGGTGATGGACGACAACGTCGAGGCCTCACATAGGACGTGCGTGAGGTCCAGCGACACCCTGTCGGTCATAACGTTGTCGGAAAGAACTTTTTACCACAGCCTCTCTCCCACTGGCTGCACGTGAACGGAACCTCCTCGAGAACTTGAACTCACACAGCCCCGTACGTACCACTTCGTCTGATGGTTATCGATTATGGCTTGACGTGTTCCTTGCCAGCTGGGCTGTGTGCGAGTCGGGCCGGGTCCATCATGCTTTGAATTGGTTCACTGAGCCTTGCTGTGTACGGGCTCGAGTCATTCCCATCAGGAGATCACCTTCATGACTCTTTCTGTTTTTAAGCGTCCAGCGCTGACCTCGTGTCTATAAATGGGGTCACCGTTCACGAAAGGGTTCTCTACTTCGCCCCATTGCAAACCGCGATATGGCCTCGTTGCAGCAAGTCGTCGAGCAACTGGCTTTGCTCGCCACCTCGGGCACCAACGCAACCGATGGTGTCAATGCCACGTCCCTAGCCTCTACCCCACGAGGCCCGTTCGACCTCATTAGTTCCATGTCCAAGATACTCTTTTCTGCCTCCGCCCTCCGCGATTGGGCGGTCCTCTTGGCCATCGGTAGTCTCTTTGAGACGATGCGGAGATTGCTGTCTGCGCTATGGTACTGGTTAATCAACTCGTTTTTCATCACGGCGGTCTTCGAGGACGAGGATATCAGCTACCGTGCGTACTTATCCAATGTCTCGATTCCTGCGTGTTGACCTTTTTCTGATAGAGTGGATCATGCATTGGCTATCCAAGCAGCCTTCGTGGAGTACGTCGTGCCATCCGAGACATCGATCGTGGAATTGACCGCAACCTTCTGCAGAAGGAGCACGCAACGTCCAAATTAGCACTTCCAACTTTGACCTCCGTGCGGTGCAGTTTGACTCGAACGAGGAACTAGACGCCCACTCGCGAAAGGTGACTTACCTTCCGGCGGTGTCGGAATCGTATACGCTTTGGTACCACTTCCGTTGGATGAAGGTCACGCGCGCTATCGAATCTCACCATGGTGGATGGTCTACCAGGGAGACGCTCACGATCAGGCAAGTTCCGCATGTCAATGCGATCCGAACGTGACTCATTCGCCACAGTCTCCTGACGCGCGATCGTGGAGCTCTTGCGCGGATCCTCCGGGAAGCCAAGAGCGGATACATCGAGGCTCAAAAGGACAAGATAGTCATTTTTGTTTCTGATCGGTATAATAGGTACTGTTTGGTTCAGATCACGGCGTAGACTTGCCTCTAATTTAAAACCGCTCGCCCCCAGCATTAACGGCTGGAGGGAACTTGCTACCCGCCCCAAGCGACCTCTCAATTCGATCATCCTTGATCCGGGCATCACAGAACTCGTCCTCGAGGATATCCGGGACTTTCTCAGCAGCAAGGAGTGGTATGCTGAGCGCGGCATTCCCTTCCGCCGTGGGTACCTACTCGTTCGTGACCTTGCCTTATTTTGTACGCAGTCATATACTCACTCTGCCCCAGTATGGCGCGCCCGGATCTGGCAAGACATCGCTCATCCACAGCATTGCAGGAGAGCTGGGTCTGGACGTCTACATCGTCTCGCTTTCGCGCTCTGGATTGGACGACACAGGTCTCGCCGAGCTCATCTCGGCGCTTCCGGAGCGATGCATCGCGCTCATGGAGGACATTGATGCTGCCTTTCACCACGGCCTCAGCCGCGAGTCTGCGCCCGGGACCAACTCTCTTGCCCAGCCGCCCGACCGCCCCGAGCACCCACAACACGATATGCCGCCGCCCGGTCCTCCCGTGCCCACTGGGAACCGCGTATCGCTGAGCGGTCTTCTGAACGCGCTGGATGGTATTGGTGCGCAGGAGGGCCGCGTGCTGTTTGCGACGACGAACAAGTACAGTTCGCTCGACCCTGCGCTGTGTCGGCCCGGTCGGATGGACCTGCACATCGAGTTCAAGCTCGCGAGTCGGTTCCAGGCTGAGGAGCTCTTCAAGCGGTTTTACGCTCCTCCGTCCTCTGCCTCTGGCCCTGTGCGTGGCTCGGAGAGCGCCAACGAGCACGGAAAGCGCGAGAATAGGAACGCGGCCGTTCATGCCAGCGAGAAAGGTGCATGTTCAAAAGATCTCATCGATCTGTCCGAACTACAACCACACGCCGCCGCCTCACCCTCACCCCCATCATCATTACCACCCTTGTCTCCCACTCCACCTCCCACGCCACCCGTACCCGAAAAACCCAATGACACCGGCCCCCGACCGACATTCGGCACACCGCACCGCGCTCGCGGGCCCATCCTCTCTCTCGACCAAATCACCACCCTCGCGGCGCAGTTCGCGCTCGCAGTGCCAGAGCGCCAGCTCTCGATGGCGAGTCTGCAGGGATTCCTGATGATGTACAAGACCCGGCCGTTTGATGCCGTAGTGGAGGTTAGCCCGTGGGTAGAGAAGGAGGCCAAGGAGGCCAATGAGGCCAAGGAGGCCAAGGAGGCCAAGGAGGTGGATGCGGCGAGGTAGGGCTTTCTTCCCTTTTGGTTTTGGCGTTTCTTGCTTTCCCCTCGATGTTTTCTTCTGGCAATGTACTATAGTGCAATGCATACGAGCATATCATGACTATATGGATTCATGAATCATTACTGTGACCGAGTGATCCACAGGCACAACCACCGATGGCAGGCTCACAAGAAAGACGTGATCCATTGGTACCCCATCGGTGTTCCATCACGAGACTGCAGAAGTTGTGATAACACCTTATAACACCTGAGTAATAAATAAAATTTGTGCAATAAAAACAATATAAGAGAAATCTTCTAAGGGGTTATAAGCCCCTTGTAATGGTAGGTCTTCTGGAGGACAAGCATCAGACAGTCAACTATGGTAAAGATCACATGGCTTGGCAAGGGTGGCCAAGGTTTATCACTTTGGCAGGCCTGACATATCCCTTATAATGGTAGGCCCTGTGGAGAATGAGTGTCAGACAGTCAGCCAAGGCACACACTACTCAAGTTAGTATGAGCTGCAAAGATTTATTGGTGCAGTTCCAGTGTGCAACTGGTGCCACACTGGGGCCTGTTGGGAATGGTTATCAACAACACAGTGTTCTTCCAGGAGTTCATCCATGCTTGACCTGTTGTAATACAATCAACTTGATGTCAACATCAGATAAGGATCAGAAAAGGGAATGCATGCAACAAGTATATGTATCAGCAGAGTTCACCAAATTGACTACTGGTATATCTATAGTCACTGGACAACATCATTATGGGGGTGAGGCAATACAGTCAGCTTGATGTCAACATCAGATAAGGGTCAGAAAGGGGGATGTGTGGGACTAGTGTTGCTGTGGCTTCAGCTTATAGCCAACTCGAGCCATAGCTGAGCCATCAATTTAGCCAAGCTGTGGTAAGCCAAGTTGCATGATACTGCTGACTCAGCTATGGCTCAGTTAGTTGCAACTTCTGACTCCAAGTTGACTCCAAGCTGGTAATTAATCCTGTTTCACAGTATACACAGGTTTGTTCATGCTCATTGCCCCACTGCCCTTGCCATCATCACCCCACCCTTGGCACCAGATTTGGGAGATTCTCAAGACCTTCAGGGGGACTTCCCTGGCATGTCAAAAATAGCCTCCAAGGATGGTCCATTGCCTGAGCTTCCCACTCAATTTCCAATATGGATTTTCCCACCCTTGCCAACTATCAATCCTCCATTAACAGATCAACACAATGACCCATCAGCGCATCAGCATTGCCCTCCAACTGCACCTCAACCATCTTCAAATCATCCACAATTCCATCATCCTGACCATTGGCAGTTCCCACTCTCAACCTAAAATCTAATTGCCAAACAAATGATCATTGTCATCTGAGTCGGGTGGGGCAGCACAGGTGAGGACAACCCAGACAATGTGAGGGTTGGTGTGTGCAGTACAACTGCAACAACAACCACATGGCAATCATGCTATCCATGAGTGCCATGTTGTTGTCAGGTTGGGTGAGAGTGGGTGAGGGTGATGGTGGGTTCATGCAGTGAGTGCAGGTGAGGAAATGTGGATGACATGAGGGTTGGTGAGCACAGTATGACCATGGCAAAGGTAACAATGAGAATCAGTAGCACAGTTCTTCACACTATCATTGTTGTGATGTCAATGCCTAGATGAAGGTGCATTGATGTGAACTCAGAGTGACAACATTTACAACAAGATAACAAGCAATAACTATGACACTGCAAGCTAGAGACAGATCATGTGCCTGTGCTAAACCTCTACTTCTTGCCCTTATCAACAATGCTGCCCTGAGCTGCATGTCCACCCTCAGATGAACCTGAAGCATTGGGTAGCTGGAAACCATTGGGATATGCAAACAGCTGTCCTGGATAGTAGAATTGGTACATATCAAAAGGAGCTGCCACCTGCTTCCCAGGGTGAGGCAGGCTGTCATTGGTGTTGCCAGAGAATGGCACAGGATGAGTGCCAGAGCTATCCATCTTGGAATAGCCCCAACCATTGTATGGACCATAGAAAGGCCCAGGAGGACCATATCAACCAGTGTGAGGGTAAGGAATGTGACTGTGATAGAATGAAGGCCCCCTGTCTTGACCTTGCTCAGGAGGGGCATGAGTCAGGGGCAAGTCACATAGAGTAGTCAAATTGTCCCATATGACATGGCCAGCCTGTGCAAAAAAAGGATGATTGTAACGCATCAACCTATGTGGGCCTGAGGTGAAACCAAATGGATAAATATGGAAGGGCCTGAGGTGCTATGATGTTGATGGTAGTGAAGGGGCCCAGGACATGGGGGTGGTATGGAGACTGAATGATACAAATAGGCCCAAGATGAGGGCATGGGACTGAGTATGAGGGATACAGGTGGGCCTGAGATGCAGCCATGGCACCAAGCTCAAGGGGTATGGTTGGCCCAGGGTCATAAGAGTGAGCAGTACAGCTGGGCCCAAGATGACACCATGGCACCAAGATCAAGGGGTATAGGCAGGCCTTAGACATAACCTTGGCACCGAGCGTGAACGGTACCCTCGGGCCTGTGATGATGGGATGGCACCGATCCCAAGGAGTACAGTTGGGCCCGAGATGAGACCATGGCACAAAGATCAAGGGGTATGGATGGGCCCGAGATGCAACCATGGCATCAAGATTGAGGAGTATGGACAGGCCTGAGATGTGACCATGGTGTCAAGATCAAGGGGTATGGACGGGTCTGAGATGCAACCATGGCACCAAGATTGAGGGGTATGGATGGGCCCAAGATGATACCATCACACTGAGTGAAACCACCCAAACCCCTAAGGCTCACGTGGCTGTGGGATGTGCGCTCAAGCACCAAGTAGGGCTGCGTGTCTACCTAACTGATCTCTTGATCTTGGGACTTAGGGGCTAAAAGCCCAAAGAGGAGAAAGGAAGAAGTGGCAAGTTGTGTCACTGCTCTGGTGGAGTTATGGGGAACTCTCTGAAGTGAACTAGACTGGAGGACATCCAGCTAGCTCACCCCAGCTTATATAGCAACCAGCTACCTATGTACACCCATGTACAGTAGATCTAAGATAAATACTAATCTATATATATATAGTAATAGTCTGGATGGTTACTGTTACGAGTTGGTCGACCAGGTACACTTTTCTTCGCTTACGATTTACTTTTACCTTCTTCGTTTCGTTAGTCACTCTTTCCATAGCCTCGCCCGGGATTCCCCTGGGATTATCCCTTGTTTCCACGGACATCGCCTCCTAGGGCTGTTCTCTTTACACAGCCTCGTGTTCCCATTTACCACTGACTTGGGTTTATCTTGACCGTTGCCATTGGCATCGCCTGTGTAGATGACATTTCATTTCGCTACCTTTCACACAG
>JBBPLN010000160.1:0-36318 GCA_038089815.1 Sutorius eximius | reverse complement strand
CGACTGCGGACAAGTCAAATTCCAAGGTTGAACTTGGGCCTGCACCCCTAAAGCTCCCGCCCAACCCCGGTTTTGGACCTTTTGGCGGTCGGTTTGGGCCTGGGCCTGTAAGACTCCCGCCACAGGGTCCTCTCGGACCTGGGGCAGTTCACATTCCTCCAAGTGAAACCGGAGCGACATCTGAGACATTGCCTGGGTTTGGCGAATTCGGGGTTGGTCCAGTTATCATTCCCGGGGAAACCCTTGGAGAAAAGAAGGCTTGATGTGTGTGTACTCCTGTTGCTACGATAACAGGTGACATTCCAAGGTAGACTCCTGTGTTATTCTAGTCGTGTACAGTATACCGTTTGGAAATGTACGAAATCGATGTTTCAGTGGAAAAGAAAGTACCAACGACAGTTAGGGGCGGGTGAAATCGTAGCTCTCGAATTTCAAACTTGGCCCAAATTTCCAGATCCGCCCGTGGTACGCTTCGTCACGACCCGTCTATTAAGTTTGGCTATTCTGAAATATGGATGTAGAATGGCGCAAGAAGATTTGTAGATCTGGGTCGGATAGGCACACAATTGTCGCCCTCCAAGCTACGTGCAGCCAAACAATGACCACTCTGATGACACTCCGTCATTCGCTGCTCTGGGCCTCTCGGAAATGATGTAGAACTCGGGATTCAAACAGTACGAGGTGACTGCTCCAAATTGAATGTCCATCACATCGGTCGGCGTGAAGCTAACACCCAATTTACTGGCAATATACTACCTGGTACGTACTCAACAATCGGTATCGAGTATCCTCTTAAGTTGCGCATACAAGTACTGCAAATGTGGCGCAGGTAGAATTGGCTTTAGTTGTCAATTACGATGTTCCTGCCCATGGGTACTAGTACCCAAAACTTGAATATGGTGCGTTCGTCACATTAACGAGCTGACGATTACTGATCATCAGATTTACGATGCGGAAGCACGTGGATCGTAAACAGTAAACTGACTAACTGCCTGCCAGTGCCTGGATATCTTGTCCTTTCAAAATTTCGAACCTCTTGGACGGGCATGACCTAGTAGCTTCGGTTCGATCCCCTGCATGTCCCCCAGACATGGATTACAGCGTCTTTCCCTCCGGAGCTCGCGCTGTATATTGCCGACCAAAAACCATCCCAAGTCTTTTTAAAATTTCCTGTTTTGACTGCCAGTGCTTGCTCCAGGCCACTGGCCAAGCCACTGGCAGATTTCCAAGGCATTGGCCATTTCTCAATAGCTCGGGACCCGGGTACTCGCTCGCTTCAAGCGGCTGGGAAGTTGGCAGGAGACACGTGTCTGATCATCGTTGCTGGCCTGTGAACAAGGGCGGCACCTACGTCAAGTGTACGTTGGGGGATGTCCAAGTTTAAACTTAGCATATTGGTCATCCGAGAAAGCTCGATTGTCTTTTTTAAACGTCAACGTGTGCTCGAGTCAGCCTCTCTCCGCTTTGCGAGAACTATCCCTCCATCCACGACGAAGTATGGGTTTGGAATTTCATAACGTTTATGCCTCCAAACTTCTTGCTAACCTTATTACACAGGTCACCCAAGGCAGAAAACAGGCACCGAAATGAGGTTTCTCCCCTGGAGGTGTTTGTCAATGCATCACTTGTTCATTGGCTTTCGGAGCGCTTTTTGGCGTGCACGATCGCGATGGCCAAGTACTTGCACTTTGATCCGATTGCCTGTCGCAACCCGACCTCCATTGACATGCTGCCATCCCAAAGGGAGCGACGCCATCTAATCTATCCGCTTCCGATCAAATCGTTGGTGTAAGACTACGTCAGCCGACACTCCCTCCGTTCGAACCAAACAAACTGCAAAACGCAGAGTATCGAATTATTGAAGCGGAATGGTTACGGTTTCACTATTCGTGGGATGAACGTAGGCAGCTTTCTTTTGGCGGCATTCATCAGGAGTGACGATGAGGTTGATCCCTACTACAGCTCTTCTTCCAATCCCAAGTTATTGGAGTCGAACGAATGAAGCCCCCCTCCAGCCCCCCCTCCTTGTTTACATACCTCTCCACGCTCATTGTTCCGCCCTCCCGCCCTCCACCGGCTACCACCATGCCTAGAGCAGCCTTTATAAGACGACTCTAGCGGTCCATCCGGACTACAGAAACTGCATTTCTATCTCCCCTCAAAGCCGTCCTTCCTCAGCCTATGGCTACTTATCGATCTGAACTGTGTAACGCACTCGGCACCACGTGTGCGGTTTCAGAAAGGACACCTGTTGACACAATTCCTCTAGTACGTCTGATACCTCTCCTGAGTGACTTGGCTCTGAAGCATTTCACAGGAGGATGACAATGACAATGACTCCGGTGATGACGTATGCGAGAAATTTCGCGCTTTGTTACGACACCTCTTGACCGTACGTTACAGGACGAAATCCAAAGGGTCGATGCAGGGAGGGCCCACTCATGCGTAGCCATGGTGCCTTGTGGATGGGGTAGCGGCAGTTCCTCTAGGATCTGTGGTGTCGGGGTATCCTGTGGCAGCGTCCCTGCGCACTTCAAGGAGTTTCATGGTATCAGGCAAATGAAGGAAACCGATTGGATCTACTGTTCGTGGGATGGATGTAACAAATTGGTTCGTCGCAAGAATTTCGCTCGTCACATTAGGGAGCCCCACTTGGGCCACCCTAGGCAGAAGAAGAACCTCTCCTAAACTCAAGGTAGATCGGTGTTGTGTTACCAAGACCCGAGGAGCAAACCGAAATCTGTTCCTAGCTCGTAATCCAATCTGCGACATCCTACCCTCTCGCTGGGGTGTACAAGGACCAGTGACTGCATGGTGTATGCCCATCATAGAACCCGACCGGCATGAGTATGAGTATGTGGATACGTTGACCGAATGTACTGTAGCTGGTCCTTGGAAGAATGGTAGTACATACCATAAATGGATGTCTATGGTGTCACATGATCGCGTTTGCGGGAATTTTCTGGGACGCGTTCAGTTTGAAGTCGCTTGAGTTGACCAGCAACGAATCCATTGCTAGCGGCGCCAATGCCTTCATTTATCTATGCCATCTTCCATCCACTCAGAACCCTCAATTTGTGGCTCGAAAACGACCCAAAGGCCAGCGTACTTGAGGTCCTATACCTCCTCACTGTCTTCTCAGCTTTTGGTATCTGGCTGGTCTTTGATCGCTACCAGAAAGCGCACAACAGTGCCGTGCCCTTCAGACACAATGTGCCCGAAGTATGTGGTCTACTTTCGTTTGATGCCACCTATCTGAAGTCAACTCAGGCTGCAGATCCCCAATGGGATTCATTGAGGATTCATAACGCAAACCTCGAGTCGCATCTCACTGAACCTGATCTGCTTCCTCATCACTTTATGGGTGGCAGAGATTACATCACGTGCTACGACCCCGCAAACTCGCTACACATCAAGACAGTCATCGCGGACAACGAGCGCGAAATTCTGGCAAAGATGCAGCGGGCGAAGCACGCACAGGTTTCGTGGGCAGAAACCACTTTTTCTCAGCGGCGCAGGGTGATGCGGAGTCTACTCAAATGGCTCGTCGAGAACCAGGAGGCTTGTGCAAGAGTCGCGTGCCGCGATACCGGAAAGACCTGTAAGCCCACTATGCCTCAAGCAAGGATGAAGGAATGAACTAGTTTACTTTAGTGGTCGATGCTTCCCTCGGCGAAATTCTGACGACATGTTCGAAACTGGAGTGGTTGATTAACCACGGTGAACGCGCTTTACGAACCGAGACGAGATATTCAAATTTGATGCTGAGCTACAAGAAGTCCCAAGTTGTCTACGAGCCGAAAGGTGTGGTTTGCGCCATCGTGTCTTGGAACTACCGTGAGTGGATTTGGATACCAAGCAATGTGTTTTCTTATCTGGGTATCAGCACTGCACAATGCTTGGTCACCAATCATCGCATCCATCTTTGCCGGTAATGCTATCGTGCTGAAATGCTCCGAACACGTCGTATGGTCTACCGATTGGTTTGTCGGCGCAATACACAAGGCGCTTGAAGCCTGTGGCCATGACGCTGATATAGTTCAGGTTGGTGTATGTGTCCAACTCACCAGACGTTTCTAAGTGTCTATTTCTAGACGGTTTGTTGCTGGCCCGATAAAGCAGAGATACTGACCAAGTCACATTTGATCAAACATATTACGTTCATTGGTTCGGAAGAGATCGGACGCAAGGTACTGAGGCTTGTGTGCATGCATGCAATGGATTACTCATGGGACTTAAGGTAGCCATGGCTGCCACAGAAAACCTTACCCCCGTGACGCTAGAGTTGGGTGGCAAAGATCCAGCCATCATTCTCCCTGACACGGACATCCAGAAATGGGCGAGTGTCTGGATGCGTGGCATTTTGTGAGTTTGATCGCTTGTGACCTATTAGTCACTCTGTTGACTTTCGCTAGCCAAAATGCTGGCCAGAACTGCATCGGTATCGAGCGCCTGATCGTACACTCCGAGCAGTTTGACGAACTCTACGAAGTTTTGACGGAGCGAGCGAAAAAGCTGCGTGTTGGTTCCGTTTTAGCACCGTCGAGGGAAGGATACATCAATACGGTCGATTGTGGATGCATGATTACGAACGATCGTTTCGACCTACTCGAGAACCTCATTTTCGAGGCTCACGAAGCAGGTGCTGTGATGGAAGTTGGCGGGAAGAAGTACCTTCACTCTTCTTCACCTGGTAACGCGTACTTCACGGCGACGGTACTTGGTGATGTCGACCCCAAGTCAAAGATCGCGCAAACAGAATGTGAGCTCGTCATCGGAGCCTGTCATCCCACACTGACGATCAAATCAGTATTCGCTCCAATTGCTTTGATTATCCGCTATGATGATATCGAAGAAGCGATCAAGATCGCTAATGGTACTAAATATGGTCTTGGAGCCAGTGTTTTCGGCCCCCACCAAGACCTGTGCTTGGAAGTCGCTCGGGAGCTAGAATGTGGAATGGTCTCCATAAACGATTTTGGGGTGTTCTACGTGAGTTTCGACTGTTGATTGCCGATCAATGTTCTGATGGTAGTGCACAGTTGAAGTACGTCAATGAACTGTCGTTTCAGATTAGCGTTTAGACGAGTTTTGCTTTGCAGTCAAGATCTTCCATTCGGGGGCAACAAAGCAAGTGGTTATGGGCGCTTCGGTGAGCGGGCACAAGCCGTGTGGATGACGTAGCATTTCTGACTATCTTGGATAGGTGGCCCGGAGGGTCTACGCGCCCTGACGAACCCAAAGGCAATCATCACCGACAGATGGCCCTCTCTCATCCAGACAACTATTCCAAAGGTTCTAGACTATCCCGTCCGCTCTTTAGTGCGAAGCTGGTTCGGATTTTCCGTCTCTTGTTGGTATCACCACTGATGTGCGTTGGTGGCACAGGGACTTTGTCAGCGGGCTCGTCATCCTCCTTTACGCCGATAGCTACCGTACGCGGTTCCACGGCCTGGTCCAGCTCTCGCAAGCTTCGCGGTGACAGGCCATGAGATACCAGGGGGAATGGATGCAGGTCGAACGAAAGCACGAAGTGAGGGACAATGATATACCACATGAACCGACACTTTGTATTTGCTCTCTTAGTCTATTGCTGCTATGGATCCGGGATCACGTGAGTCAATAACTACGTCGGTTAAGGAGTCGAGCTTGTTCGAGCGGCCGCCATCATAGCATGCTTTCAACTTGGGCTTGACGTCGTCCAACATCGTCTCTGCGCATGCCACGACAAACTCCAGCCTTATTCTCGACCATCGCCGTCGCTTGTCAACGTATACGGACGTTGGCAGACACCTCCTTGCGAGCTTTCGGCACGTACGTCCAAGCTCATCATGCTTGCTGGCGAGATTTCCTAACGCAGCACAGACATTGCGCAACCCACCAGATTCGTCTCATTCTCGTGTCTGCCGCGGTCATCACTTCTTTGTCATACCCCGCCCTAGCCATTTACTTGTCAACACCATCGTATTCACGTCTTGCATCCACTTCAAATGTCGTCGACTCATTTCTTGCCGACTACGCCGCTTTCGGCAGCGAATCCTTTCGAGACCTTCAGAACTTTTGGCAGGGTCACCTCCGCATTCAAACACTTGAGGATGAGCTGATCCGTGCGCGCTGCGGAAAGGACCGCACGCTTCGAGTGGAACGCATCCTGGTGCACAGCAATCCCTCTGATGATGTCGGTGCTTTGACCAACCAAACTCTAACGTCTGCCCTGCAACTAGAACGACGAATATTAGAACGTCTCAAGTCGCTGGATGTGCCCTGTCTTGAAGCAGGTACAAATGAGTGTGTCGTATTCAGCCCTCTCGCATTTTGGGATCACGACGAAGCACGTGTTCGATCGGACATGGACATCCCCAGCGCTCTCAGGAGTCACGATAGTGTTTCCGTGGCTGGCATTCCCATTACACCTCAGATGGTTTTCGCAGGACGGGCGCTCGAGAGAGGCACAGCCAATATCGACTCTGCAAAATTTCTTGTCCACACGTTTGTTTTCCTTGAATCTGACTGCTTGGACAAAGCCAGTCACGATGGCTGGCTCGATATTTTGAAGAGCCTCACTCAAGGCAATGATGCGTTTACCGAGACGATCGAACCGACACTTATCGCCCTCGAGGTCAGCTTGTCTTTCTTTCCTGTTTGTGGCACGTCTTGATGCCTGTTAGTACGATCGTGGACTTTCCAAGAAGCAAGGTTTCTCATCCATTTCTTCGTTCGTTTACCTTGCATATGGTGTATTTTTTGTGTACGTGAGGCGGTCCATGAAGCGCATGAGTGGCGTCCACACTAGAATCGGCTTGACCTTCACAGCGCTCTTCGAGATTGTCGCTAGTACCATCACTAGTCTCAGTGTCTGCTCACTAATGCGCTTCAAAGTCACCATGGTCCCCTGGTACATTCTTAGTGCTCTCGATGGGTGCTGTGTTCTCACCGCAAGATACTAGGAGTCTGTTGCCTATCGTTATTGTCTTTGTCGGAGCAGAGAATATGTTCAATCTGGTATTGAAAATAAGTTATTCGTTGGCATCCTCTGACTCATCTTCCCTTTTCGCAGGTCGATGCAGTCACGCGGACATCTGTCACCCTTCCAGTCAAAGAGAGGATAGCAGAAGGTCTGAGTCGCGCCGGATCATCAAATACCCTCAAGGTCGTAGGTTACAATTGCGTGCTAGGAACTATTGCGTGGTGTTCCACTGGCGCCATCAGACAGTTCTGCACATTCGCAGTGGTGGTGCTTGTCGCCCATTGGTTCCTAGCGCATACATTCTTTTTAGCTGTACTTTCAATTGATATCCAACGACTAGAGGCGAGTTGTCTCATCCATGCTTCATGGTTGTTTGGTTCACTGACGATTCTCGTAAAGCTGGACCAGCTTATAAGACAAAACCCAAGCTTGAACCCAGTGATGACCAGCGCACGTCAGGAGACACCCCCAATACCCACTTCTTGGAAAGAGCGTCTTACATATCAACTCAAAGTCATACTTAGAGGCCGTGCCAACAAAAATATTAGTCTTCTGCTCGTGAGTCCCCTTCGTGTCAGACGTTCGCAGACGGGAATTCTCACCTCACCTCAGCTCCTCGCAACCACCGCGACTCTTTACGTACTCACCCGCCCAAGTGTGTATGACGATGCCAGCCTTGGCGTTTCTTTTTCCTCCCCATTTCCCATGTTTACCAAGCAGCCACTCGTCCAAACTCAAGATCCATCCTGGTGGTTATGGAAGGTTCTTAATCCCGAAGAACTTCCCCTTGTGCATTTACGAATAGAGGTGCCCACTTTCATCGCTTTCCAACCAGCTGGCACGGTCAGTCAGAGCGTTCAACAAAGCCTTCGGTCTTCAACTTCAACGTTGGATATCATGTTCTGGCTCCTCAAAATCCTCCCAGTTCCCATGGCATTGATGATCCTGCCCCTCTACGCACTGCTGCTCTACCTCCTAAAGGATGCCGAGCTCTTGGAGGCTCAGCGCAATCGAGATGATGGCAAGGCAGCATCTAGCCAAACAGAAACGGCTTTAGACGAGCGCATCTTTTTTTCCACGTTGCCACGTGGTTTTCCTACCGATGTAGAACTGCTAGCAGCGAGCAAGAATGGACAAGCTGTTGCCGCTGTAGGTCTACAGAACGAAGTATGCCTTTGGCGTATCAAGGACCCGAAACCGATACCTATCAGATCGTACAATGCCTCTTCCGCCGACACGATTTCTGCGCTCGCATTAGATGACAGTGGTGGTTTCCTCGCATCTGGGACTGATTTGGGAACCGTCAGTGTATGCGCCGTTGCTGGGAAGGATGTCGTGCCCTACAGACCACTGATGCCTCTGGTCAGCGTTTCCGGAGTGACAGAAATCCACTTTTCTCGTCCATCTTCGGTTTCCGTGAAACAGAAAACTGGGCCAAATTCACACCCACGCGAGCCCCCCCCAATTCTTGTATGTTACGGAAACAGGACCGTCATGCAATGGAAATTTGTTCCGCATCTCTCCTCGCATCTCATTAAACCGGTTTCATCGTCACCGGTAGTTCGAGTCAGCATCGTATCAGTGCAACCGATGGGATCTCTACTTGTGGCCTTCTCCCTCGACGATGGTTCAGTAGAACTTGCCGAACTCGCCGAGACTCCAGGAGCACCACACATTCGGTATAATCTGCTTGCGGGCAACCCAATTGACCACGTTGCAAAGGTCTATGCTTGCCGAGCCAAATTGGCAGATAATGAACAGACCATCCTTGGCGTAACCTCAGACGCAGGGGTGATCTCGTTATGGGACACCGCTTCTTCGGAATGCCTGTTAATCATGGACGAACCGCATGGAATGGTCGGTCAATTACGACTATCCCCTGTCCACCAGGAGACTTGTCACCTTTGCGGAGAACTTCCTGTTGACAGTTTGGTGGTTACACTCTCCGTCGGCCACGCCGTCATTTTTTATCGCGTTTATTTTCCCTCCCAATCGAGACATTGTTCTTGCCCAGGAAGTACCCCCCAAGCAGGTGCCATTCCCGCTTCGGGCCGGCGCTCACGAAGCAGCAGCACCGCGCCTCCATTCACACTTCCCAGGAGGCTCCCATCCGCAAGCACCTCATCTGATCCAGATACACCTCCATTTCCCGTTTCCGGACATGGAATACTGTCTCGGAGGACGTCCGAGAAAGAATTGTTGCGCCGTCCAGCTGAAACACTCGCTCCAGTAGACGAGTGCGAAATGGGCCATGCCCTTGGTCCTCTTGATAGATCGGCAACTCGGGCAGACGTCAAGGTGGTCAAGGCTGGTGAGGCCACCTGTGAGCGAGGCGGATGGGATATCATTGGAGGCAGGGTTGTGGGCGTGCGACGTATATCTCGTTCGCAAGGCGGGATCAAAGCTACCCCTCCTCCCTGTACGACTTCAGCGACACGCTGCTCAGGGTTGACTAGTGCAGCTCTGGACCGATGGGAGTGTTGGTCCTACGAACTCGCTACTTCCATCCTGCGAGGCTCCGCTATGTCCTCTCTCCCCGAAAACCATCACCTTTCGTCCTCGATCCCTCCATCGGAAATAGTCAATCCAGACTATCCCCGTTTACCATTCACGCGCGTTGTAGCATTCCAGGTGTCCCGCTCGTTAGGCGTAGCTGGTTTTGGTAACACTGTTGGAACCTTCCACTTTTCATGATCTTGCACACTCCGCCGGAGTGACTGAGCATTTTGGATTGTGACATACGTTATAGATCCGTGTATCTACTACCGTTGCTGTACTTTCCGTGTTTTATTTATTGTACTATTAATGTCGTGTCCCCTGTCATACTCGACCCATGTCCTCATCGTATCATACCCAACAGCCTTTTATAGTCCTCTTGGACACTTTGGAATGTCTCTTCCAGTTTTTGTAGTCGTTCCTCTTTTTCCATCTGAGCTAGGATTTCCTGTGGAATTCATCAGTGCCCGAGTACGTCGCGCAGCGCGTGGTCTGTCCACTCACAAAGTTAAAGCGGTAGAGCCTTTCCTTGACTTGCAGTCGGAACGCCTTCATGCTCTGCACATCCGTAGGGTCAAGGTGCAACATGATCAGCATCTCCACAAGCCGGTGGAATTGTCGCTACATGCCAAGCTAGTCAGATATCCATGGGAGTTGAGAAGAACGATTCTTACGCCCGCGATCTTGAGCTCTTTGCGCCACTTTTCTGACCATGCTCTGTCCACAGGTGGTCCCATCTTCCCCCGGCTCTTCCCACTTCCAGTGGCACCTCGTGGGGCAGACCGTAGCCGGGTTCTTGCTTTCTGGACGCGACCACCTCCATGGGAAGTTGTCACACCTTGCGCTCCAAAGCCTTCGTTCATGAATTGTTCGTTGGCAAGAAGCATCCGAAGGTCGTTACGGTCTCGCAGATCCTCGAAGGACTCCGCTGGGTCTTCCACGGTCAACTCTGACACATCGGGACGTGACAAGACGAGATTGTAGATCGCGGTGTAGAGTTCGGCTGCAAGGGTATTGATGTATGAAATCACCTTGGTTGAGCAGTCACTTACATCCATGACCCTGCCTTTGGTATGGCGGAAGAATAACAAATTGGCTTGTCGCGGATGAGTTAAATTGAGATGAGGGGAGGAGCATATCCACAGCGACTCACCTCAATCGCAACCGCACCTTTTCCGGGAAACAGTAGAAGTTGTACAGTGATGAGTAACCCACAAAGTGATACGTTGGGGTCCCGTCTCTCCGCTTCCGCTTTTCGAACCTGCGCGTATGGTCAGAACGTCCGGGACGCCGACTCGGGAAAAGAGGGTTACTAACAGCATTGTAAATTCCCAGCCATCCTCCTCTTCGTTGATATACGAACCAGCCTCGATATATAGCAGTATGAATATCTGCATTCTTCTGTGGTATTCCCTGAAACCAGGATCTTCGAAGGTAGCCTGCAGCGCTCAGTTACCGGAGCGAAATTATGCATGGCTAGCCCTTACGTGGTAAACTTCAAACTCTACATTTCCGTCCCCCGAGGGTGCGCTTGGAGCAGGACGTGTGTACGAATGGATACATTTGCCGACAGGATGAAACGACACTGCGTCCTTCTCGACAAGGGCAAGAAATGCTTCTTCTTCCGTTTGATATCCTGCATGGCAGTGTACATTTTAAATTGCACGTATTGGAAGAGGTACGTACCGGGAGGAATAAATGAGCTAAAGACACCCTCTACGTCATCCACCGTTGACGATGCGGGAAGTTTTCCTGCATAGCGAATTGACAAAAATTGGGCCAGGGATCCAGATGCGAGACGGAACTAGTATGCGCACGTCAACCGCCTTGTGGAAGATGCGATGGAGCATTCATACGTCAATCTGGAGATCCTGGTAACCATAAATCTTTTCTTCTTCCCCGTAGATCTGTTCAAGTCCTATCAGCATAGGGCGCTTGGAGACTTTCAGAGCCGCTCTCACGGGATACGTGAATGTTGGGTGGAATTCCTCAAAGGATTCATCTTCTCCGAGCACTTGGTTGTCTTCTTCTGCACGCACTGCAATCACACGAATTCCTAGCGCGTTAAACGAGTTTGGATAGGTGGTCTCTTGCCACTCACCCAGGGAAAGTACGAGGGCTTCGTTTGAATCAACGGTCCAGCCAGTGTTGGCCATGATAGAAACTACTGTTCTACAAGGAAGTTCAAGGTAGAATCAGTGTTGCAAAAGGCGGTAATCTAGCTCCGCAGTGGCGCGACCGGAAAGGGAGGCGTTTGAGAAGTTCAATATGAGTGTACTACGAGTAAGCGCGCGACGACGCGTTGTGTACTCGTATTTTCGTTACGCGGTTGGCGTTGATTCACGATGAGTGCGCAGGGACCAACCGTACCTTCCATCTTGCTCCCCGAAATTCTTCGGTTCTCACCACAGCTTCTCCTCGACGACATTATCAACTTCGCGAATGAAGCTATCACTAATGCTGTCGACGGCCTGGAGGAGTTCCTGTTCCGTTGGGCAACCGACCGCGGACAAAGAATTAGCGAAGACTGGGATAGCACACAAGAAATCGAACAAGGGCTCGTCGCATTTCAGACATTACTGGAGTACCATACAGACATCGCCTTCGACTTCTTTGAAACTTGGTCATTGCGCAATATCTTTGCCATTCCCGCCGATTTACCTATTGTTGTGCCCCATCAAGAAGGCCTTGATCTGGCCTATCCACCAGAGAGAGAGACCGAGCTCATGTCAGAGATCGATGAACTGCGCAAAAAGATCAATGCGGTAAGTCATATAGAGTCGTCTTCGTCGTCTTCGGATTTCTAAAAGCCTTGTTTGCGTGTTGACAGCAGCGGCGCTTGAAGCGTCTGCTAACTCGGGCTGTGAGGAGGTCTGCGGCTCTCGCTGCTCGAAGCGAAAAACAACAAAATCAGTTGTCATTCCTTGAGGCACCCGAACTGCTCAAGCTTGGCCGGGTTCCTGACGAGCTGGAAACCCTGTTTTCGACCATTTCATCTCTCCCATCCCTTACACCAGAGTCGACTGCAGCATTGACTCAGCTACCCTTGGCGGACCCTGCAAAGCGACCGTGGGAGACGAACAAGTCAGCCTACCTCGACTGGGCAACAAAGCAGTTATTGGCCAGAGTCAAACAGCAGGCCCCAGGGACAGGGGATACCACCATCGCCTCATTGGTCAAGCTCTCGGACACCATCTCAAATTCTCGCGATATGAATGCTCTGATGGAAACGTCTGCGGGGTAGTCTGGTCCGCAGGAACGCGGCGCATAATGGAAATAAAACGTCGATTTTTGGGTTTTGTATCACCACTGTTGTTGTGTTAGAAAATCATAAGCGCTGGGCCACTGCTGGACCAGCAGGTTCCTTTGGTTTAGGTCAGGTTGGACCCTTACTTTCCTTTTTCTGAGGGCCTTCGTCCAATCATAACTCTCAAATAGCCCGTCGTAAAGTTGTCAATGATGACGTTACACATAGTACCAATTTAACTTGTGCCTGCATTTCTAGTTTTCGTGTCCTTGCATATCGAGCATGGAGGTAAGCGAGACATGGCTATTGGTCAGGGTGGGAGGCGAACTCTAAACGCAGATTCCCATGGAATTTACGATAGCAGATATCTCGATGGACACAGAAGTATATGTATCTGAATTCCCCGACGATTGATAAGTTCAGCGGGAATGAGCGGTACAGGGCCGTCACCCTTTCCCAGTGATCCTGAAGGCTGGCAGAGCAACGGTGTTACGGACGTATTCGAAGTTGGAAAAAACATTCCGGAACGTGGGTCTTGTCGTTAGCCATGTCACGTTTCTCGACCCTTGTAGGAATGTTTATGGATGCAATCACCCTCTCTTCAACACGTCAGCAACAGTCTTCACAAGAATAGTTACCCCTACCTTAAACCCTTAGATTGAAGACGTGCGAAGGCCTGGACCAAAACAGAGAAATTGCAGATAAGATAATATTCCAGCGGCGGATAAGTTCAATTTGTTCCCTGTCGACTAGCTGAGCGCCTTTACTTCGTGGGCTGAATTTCGACAGCGGATGTGTAACGGCCTCAAAGGGTTCATCCGTTTAAACTATTCCTTCCGCCCATCCCTTTTGATTCATCCATCTACCCTCGAATCTCTGACGTCGCACGTCTCGGGCAACGGATACTCGTACTATAAGTGCCATCACGTTTGTGCCTTTCATATGTCGAGCTTGGCAGCTCCTGGGACAAGAGCCAGATTCCCCGTATATTCGACTTGGTATGATTCCCACTTATTTCATAAGCCAGGACGTGGTTTTATTGGTGATGGTGTAAATTTGCCCACAAGGCAGTGCAGGCAGATTCCCATTCCCATGGCAGGGATTCGGCTGCTAACAGCCCCAATCCCCGAGGATTTCCGAAAATCCACTGCAGCTGATAGACTCAATTGAGCCGAGACGTGCATACGAGTGTAAGGCGAATTTCCTCTTGGGGTTGGTCTGCCAGGCATATGCGACACGCTCGCTTGGTGATCCAGAAGGTTGGCGGGTGTAATGAACATTGTGAAACGATAAGTACCACTGATACCTTTAAGTTCAAGAATGTGCCCGAATTACGGCAGGTACACACTTCCTCCCAGCCAGTCACTAGGGGCGCATCTGCTGACCCTTTGTAGGAATGTCTGTAAATGCAATCAAGTACCCCTGCTGGAAAAAGCCATCACAGGAGCCGTCAACCCTGCATTGAGCCCCTTACTTTCCTTTTTCTGAGGGCCTTCGTCCAATCATAACTCTCAAATAGCCCGTCGGAAAGTCGTCAACGATGACATTACACAACAGGTTTTGCGGATGTATTAACTCTCACGCTGGATTCGATAAGCTGCGTGGACGAAATAATATTCCTGCGCGACGAAACCCGCTCGGTTATCATGACCTCTGACCAACCCGGTGAGTTCCTGTGCACCGTGGGCCGAATTTCGACCAGTAAGTACATACTCGGGTGCAGCTTGCTTGGTGACATACAGCGCTATGTTATTATCTACAGCTACCACCTTGGCAGTACGAAAGGCAAAAACTTTGAAGGAACTGTCCCTGAACCCTACTTGAACTGCTCAAACTGGGTCCCACTCCTTGTGCTCAGTCCCCATTCTTTGAACACCTTTGAGGTTGGACATATCGGTCTTCCTCAGGTTGCTGGCCTCCTATTGAGTATCCACTCGCGCAGTGACGATCTCAGCCATGGTCACCATGATCAATGGTGAGGGAGTATTGGTCTCCATCGGTCTGTTCTACGCAGCTATGTATTGGGGTGAGTGAATCGCCGATCGGTCTTGAATAATGGATGTTTTTCTGGGTTTGATTACAATGCCATTTCCATGTCGTCGCAGGTTTCGTTTTGTCTACATTGTGCGTACCGTTCTCCATCAGGAGTCTTCATCTAATGCTAGACGCTCGGCAAGCTTGGTTGGAATTTCGTTCGTTCAAGGTTACCTTTACTTTTCGGGGGATAACAAAGATCGATGGTCAATGAAGGCACTGGTAGGTCTCATTGCCTCTTGCGATAGCGCTGAGAAACTAAGTCAAAATCTGCAGGTTATTTTATTACTGTACGAGTCCTTCGGCCACCCGCTTAGTACTGGCAACATCTGATCCCTAACAAGCATTCTTGATCCTGCAACAAGTCTTCTAACAGGCGATTTCATCTACAACTATTTCGTCCGTGCACTCGTAGCGACTACCATTATTCACCTGACGTTTCTTGTAGATCGTGAATTTTGGGGTTGTAGACCTTTTGAGACGCATTCCCACGTAAGTGATGAGTGTTTCCACCGGTGTAGTTCCCTGACCCATCACATTCTAGTCAGTGGGTTGTTGAAAATGGGTTAACTGTGCTCGTGATCGCTGTGTACGCCTATCTACTATCACAGGGTTAGCCTGCTGACAGGTTGTGCAGGGTTCAAGTCTTTTTCGCCAGTCGTGTCTACCTCGGTTTGTCGGTCTCTTACATCTTATGATTTGTTGAACGCGATGATGGTTTTGCAGTGAACAGAACCGTCGATGCTTTGCCGTTAGGAACAACTGCACCAGCTCTCGTCGTGCGTAAATTGAAATGTGATCTCGTGTATACAGTATGGCTAAATTCTATGAATAGTTTGCGTTCGCTTTTATGGCTTTCGGTAAGTGCGAATACGTCTGCCGGTAATCGAGGGGTTCTCACCCCTAGCTTCATTTTATAGTGGGGGGAACCAGTGAGTACACCACCAGGTATGCTTTGTATGGGAATGAGTATACCGTTCATCAGTGCGGACTATCTCCACCGGTCTCATGATCAGCTCATCCGAGTCATCTGTTCCACGATCCTTGTTCGAGGTGGGTTCGGCGCATCAAGATGAATACAAAGTCATGTCATTCATAACTGTATCGTTTGGCAGACTGCTGTGACCATTGAGGAGTCGTCCGCTCTCGTGTCGGATATCCTTGCGTCGGTCTGCCTATGCTACATGCTAGCTCCCCCACGTCTTGATTCCATGAAGTGAGCAGTATTTTGATTAACTTGTGAGATCAGAGTATCAATACTCCGTCACAGTCGATCGGAAGCACTCACAGCATTGTTCATGTTTACAATTAATCGGGCTATCCTTACATCACTTATTCAGATTGGCATGCTTGCCGCCTACCTGTCAGCGAAAGATTACATGTACTGGTAAGTGTGTCGCTCCCATTGTTGTCGCCTGCCAACATGCATCAGGGCGCCATTCCATCTGTTCAAGAGTAAACTCTACACAAACACACTCCGTAAGCTTACTTTGCTTGTGATCATAGCTCCACTAATCATTTTTCTACAGTGGCGATGTGAGCTCGCATATTTGACATAACTGCAGTGACCCCTGTCCTAATGTTGTCTTAGGCTTAATTCACGATCGGGAGGTAGCTTCCGGGCACGTACAATTCCGCAAGAGCTGGAGCTGTGCAAGACTCCAGCCATTGTGGAGCAAAGTATATCCACATCAGAATGTGTGCGTTATCAATCGGAAGAGAATCGGTGTTTCTTTTACGACCGATTTTCGACAGGACTTGGAGATGATGACAAATTCGAAGGAAAGTTGATCAAGCTTCTAACTCTCGGCGATCGCAACGAAGCCTTTGTATGCGATACTCCCTCGTTCAGTGTGCTGCAGGTTGTAAGTACCAGTGAACAATGTAAAGTTAGATGTAACACAATACGTCGAGTATATCCGATTCGTTTATTTTACCCCCTTTGCAAGTGGCTTGAAACATTCTTCTTGTCGAATGATTTTATGTGAAGCCGGGCAACTGCACTATGATCACCAAGCGATAACCGACCAATCATACATCATTCTGCCATGTCATCATCCATGCTACCGACTCTAGGGCCCTATCCCTCGCGATCAGGTATCTCTCATTATGCACATCTGGAACATGAGCTTTCTGGATTTTCTTCCGATAGTCGGACTTGAGTTTTGACCGGGCTGGGTGCCCCACCGTCAAGCGACTCCGGTTCTTTGCTCAATTGTGATACCAACTAAACATACAGGTTCCGTGCCACGCCTTGCAAACCGCCACCAGATCCAGTGGAGTGACTATGCGAGCTGCCAGTACGTCCATTCCAGGTTGTGCATGCTCATCGAAAAACACAGTTACTGGACCTGTTCACTGCAGCTCTGTATGATCATGGTGGGTACACAGTTTCTGTTCCATGTTGCAAGAGTATATTTATCATCAACCTTCGCATTTCCGAAGAAATATTTTTGTACGAGGCGCTGACCGGTGATGTTGAAGGTAGAGTACATGAGGGGGGTTCGTTTTGTTCGAAGTGGGTATACTTTACTGACTTGACATAGAAAACACCTTGGACCCCCATGCCCACCTTGCCCGTTTTCATATGCGCTTGTGGAGTTTTGCGACTGTGACAATGATTGAGCTCACAGGTTTGTTATTTCGGATTTTGTTGGGCTATGTACATCTGCTGGTGTGGAACACGCATCCAATACCAAACCTAATCTTTCATCAGAACTATCGTGTTTATATTTGCGGTTCAATGAATTGAGGCGACCTCGTGGAGAGCTGGGAGTACTTTCCTACGTGTCGGTGGACCCCAAAAGTAATTTCACCTCATCGTTGATCACCAATAACCTCGAAATTTCTCCAAAAGCAGGCGCTGTCGACAGTACAAGTTTATCAGACACTTCAATCGGGGTGGGTGTGTATCCTGCCAATCATCCAACCAGAGTGTCGTTTCAAATGTAAGGAAGTAATGGAGAGTCAATCGTTATTTCAGTCCGTTGTCAAGAAAGGCATCGTCTACTTCCTCGTGTGTTTCCAGTCTCCTTCTCACATCGTACAACCGAGTTAACTTAAGAGTTACATACGAGTACACAACGAAAGATTCACTGGTGGTAGTACAATAAAGATCGACGTACTAAGCACCGTTTCGTTACGCCGACCCTGCTCGCAATGCTTCCATCGTGGTTCCCATCAACCTGTAGGAGTGTGTTTGATGAGCAAAATCAACACACACAGACGCATGCCATGTTGGACCTACCCAATGAAAGCTGGACCAGGATCGGTGAATGTCCTAATGCAAAGGTGAACCATGAGTCAGGCCTCGTCGACGAAACGGTCATGTATAATTCGTACATAAGACCTCGACCAACCGGTACGCCGAGTTTCTGCTCAAAATAAGCCGAGAACTCCTTGGACCACACCTGCGAGTTAGTCGGGTTCACGTTATCGAGGCTTATCTGTCCGAGCAAAGTGCCTTGTCAGTGTCGCCCATAAGACGATTTTTGAACGTTATACGGACAATCTTGAGCATGATTGCGGGGTCGAACGTGCCCCCGAACATGAGCTGGGGATTAAAGGAGACCTCGATGTTGAAGTATTTTTCCTCTTTGTCGAGCGTCTTTGCGCAAAACTATATGCGCCACGTCATGATATGCACGAAAATACAAGGAGTCTGCGCGGATACTATACCTTGGAGAAATCGGAGGCAAACGCCTTCCTGTTATCCTCCGATTCAAGCTGATGTGTAAAGCCGTTTAGTCATTGCGGCTCAAACAGGCTATTAAGCTACCTTGATGTTGGTGGTGAGCGAGATCAGCGGCATGTTCTTCAGGTGAAAGATGGGTGTATCAAGCAGAGTCGTGAAGTCGAGATAGGGGTGCGGCCGCCCGAACTGTTCCGGTGGCCAACCCCTGATCACAAGCACGGCCGGCCACGACCTCTGCTCTTCAATGTTGAGAATGGCGCGAATGAGGTTTTGCCATATCCCCGATAACCCGCCATCACACTGAGGCACGTCAGTGTCAACTCGCACGAAGAATGAAACCGAAACGACTCAACCCATGAAGTGACATCACAAACAAACAAACACTGGGCCGTATGGTGTTCTCAGTAGGCATGCCGTACCTCGTCTCAAAAAAAAAGGAGATCCAGGATGGTATCGCGAGTTCGGACAGGAGCAAGGGGAAGTATATCTGTTCGCTGGAGAGCTCGCAATCAGCTTCGGCAAGCTGATCGATGCGTTGATCCCGCAATATGCTCCATTCAGAATACCGGTGAGTACAGGCTGAGAAAGACCAGAGAAGCAAGACGCGACAGCATAGCCAACAAGCAATCATAGAAATGTACATGTCAAAATTTCACCTTCCGAGGGCTAACAATGTAAAAACCCACATTATATACGAATATCCTAGAAAACATTACATATCATGTTCAATCGACTTGTGCCGTTCGTGGATCAGCACCGCTGGCAGCGCGGATGTTGACGACACCCCCGGCCACGGAACTGAGGGCATGTGCATAGAAGAAGGCACCGCGTGCCAGCAAGTCTTGCTCAACGATACCGAGTACGTCTGTTATCAGGAGCGGCCAGCCAAAGCGTCTGCGGTCTTCGACTGTGATGAGGTCCGGGGCCCGGACGACACCGTGTTCACGAAGGTAAGCGAGATTACCCGGGTCTCGTTCGTCGGTGGCGATGTAGACCCTGTATTCTCGAGATGAGTCTGGAACGGAGATGACAAGTCGCACGGCTTACACGTCATCCTTGTTTGGCGGAAGGTGCCGCATAATCTCGGGGTTGGCCACAGCATCAGGGATAGCGTAGGTACTCAAAGACTGGAGAGTAATAGAATGGAGGACATCTCTTCCTTTGTCCAGGCGGTCCTTGATTCGTTGAAGGTGATCCCCGAATTCTGATTGCATGACCCAGTTGTAGCGTACGACTATGATGCAAAAGTCAAGTATATGTGCTTGATTACAGGACCAAGTAAAACTCACAGTCACCACGCCGCATATGTGCACCCATCCACATTCGTCCACCGACAAGCGCATGCATTCGTCGAGCCATTGTTGCAGACAGCTCCATGATGCTATCAGTGTGACGTAACTGGTACAATACAAGTCGCGCAAAGGCTTCCCTCTCAGACGCGGTTGTAAACCACAAGCTAGCCTTTTAGATGATGAGCTCTGTGTGTCCGAATGACTGCGAATGACCTACCGGTTTTCGTTCATAGTGGATTTCACCTCTGAGAAGAAGAACATCCTCTGATACATGGGCGTAATCGTCCACGAATCCACGGATCGAATCACGAGGTGCAACTTGCTTGATTGGGTTCACGACGTTCTTGACATAATCCATGCCAAGACTGGATTCGCGGGTAAGAAAACGGAAATCAGGGCTCAAGTTCTGAACTTACGCTCCCTCGAATGTGTACAAGACCTCCCAACCATTATCATTCAGGACTTGGATAAAGCCTTCCTCGGAGGTAATGCCTTTGATCCCACCATCCCGAAGTAGTCGGCGAGCTTTACCAAAGTCCAACACATATTGCCTTCCGCGGAGTGCTCGTTCGAGGAGCGTATATACGTTCGTTTTGGATGGACTTGGCCAACCACCTTGTTCACCCTTGCCATGATCGCCAAGAAGTGGATCCCATTGGCCACGGGACTTCATCTCGTCCGATAGTCTATCAACGCGGTTGAGACCCTGAGGGTCGTACCACCAATTCTCGATCACGTGCAAGCCGGGTGGATTTCCTTGTGGATCGTGTACACTGGGGTTTCGGTGATATTTTTGAGTATCCCACTGTCCGTTGCTGAGCTCGAGGTCCTCTGGGAGATCGTGAAGACGGAGGTACTCTGCGACAGTAATGACTGATTGGGAACGTCGGAGGTGGGTGAGGTTGAGCATGACAGACATGGGCACGCGCCATCCCATCTGCTGCTCTTCTGGCAACTGTCGCCACTCGTCCGAGTTGATGGCGTCGCCCCGATTAATCATTGGCGCATATGCTGCACACACCGCACTTTGCAACACGTGAGCACGTGGTCGCGACAGGGTTGGACGGAACTCACTTTTCAAATTCGCAAGAACGGGCGTAAATATAGGAGGGTATTATGACAGTGCGATTGAGTAGTGATCCATGATAAATAGCGGTCTCGACGATATAACGCATCTGAAGGGAGATAAGGCGCCAAAATACGGTGTAGGCAGAACGACTGACGTTGTTCCATCCCAAGCCCATGCTATAGTCTCGGGCGTAATATCCTTTTGTCCCTGATACTATAGAGCGTAGTTCCTCGAGGTTCAAGTCGTCACTGACCAGCAACGACCCGCTGGTGGATTCAAGGTCATTTTGAGACGGGTAAGTTCCAGGGACGGTATGGTTGTCGGGGAAGGGGGGGGTATCGAAAGGAAAGTTGCAAATCTCAGCCTTGCGCTCTGGGCTAGCGAGCATGTATCCCCCGAGCAGGCCCGTGAGCAGCGTGATGGCGAGGAGTGCAAACGAGGTGGTACTATTTCTGGTGAACCGAAGCATGAACCACGGAGACTTTTGAAGAGAGCGTGAATCGGAGCTGTTGACTGGCAGATATCCTCCAGACGAGGACCAGAACGCCATTCGTGCTGCCTTGCGTATGTACAGTGGAATGGATAGAATGTTGGCATCTCCCGCTGCGCGCCATACGAGCACGTGACGATGACCGTCGAGGACGACATTTTATTCAGGTTAGAGATATATCACAGCCTGACGATCATTGGTATCCACGACAGCACCGACGTCGATACCGTAGTGGCACTGATCCGCTATGATATCGAGATTGAATACAACGGCATCCCACATCGGACTCGCACTGAGATACCGTTCGCCGTTGAACGATAACGAGCGCACCACCGATGAGGAGAGGTGTTTACGAACTCTATCGCTGTTTCAGAAAATTGCTACAACAACCAATAAATGTTCTTTACTCAGACAGACTAAAATAATGGACCAGTATGACAACTTGCAGGTATATACCACCGTACATTTTCACGAAACGACTCGACAACGTCCATTCCAAGCCACCCTAATGAGGTTGTGTTTTATAGCTCGGCGGCGGCAGCGCGCTCACAACACTCCTTCCGCTCAGCGGAACAAGCGCTGACGCGAAACCCTCAACAACACGCGCGATCGTCTCCGCAGGGACTCTGTCCGCCTGCAACCGCTCAATGACCTCGAGCTGCTCCGTAGTGAGACTATATCGTCCCGTCACATGGCCGGCGTCCGAGAAGGGCGAGCTCGCGATCGCCACATGCGATGCGCTCGAGTTGGCGGGTGGGTCGGTGTCCGCGCTGTACGAAGGCTGCCGACGAAGTGGTTGCAACACGGGTGAACTCATTTCAGATCTAATCGACTGGGAACTCTGGACCGGGTCGGGAATGTAGTTGCTGCCTACGAGCGCATCGCGAAGTATGGCGGAACGCTGGAATGGAGAGGGGGACGAACTCGACTCCGTGTGTTGCGCATAGAGTGGCCTCTGTGGCGCAGGGGGAGTGGGCCTGGGGTGCTCGGACCTGAACGGATTTACGTGGAAGTTGGATTCCTGACCTTTTTCTTCCGCGGCCTGTGCCCTTCGTTTGCGCAAGTAGAGAATGCCGATCACGACACTCGCGACCAAGGTTACGCCCCCCAAAGTCCCTCCGATAACACCTGCCAGATTGACACTAAATGCAACAAAAAGTGGGACATCAGTCATTGTTCAGCCGAGTAAAGGAAAGATCTGACTTGTGAGAAGCAGACGAGCTTCCCGCGGACGTCTGAGTGGGCGTCTGAGAAGACGACTGGGATGTGGACGTGGATATCACGCGCGACTCGGATGTCGTAGTTGGTGTCGCAGGTGCCACGAGCGTCTCGTTGACGTGTGCATAATCGAACTTCATGGACGTCCCAGATCCGTTCCAATCCAAGATGGTCATTACCATCGTATGGTTTCCGCTCTGGAGACCTTGAATGCTATACATGGAAACATTCGGCACCTGATAGGTCGGAGGAGGAGGGGTCTGAATCGTGTTAGAAACAGCTGGTCCACCATCCACCGAAAAACTGGCTGTCATGCCCGAGAAACCGGCATTGAAGACATACATCGTGATACCGGACCCTTAAATGGACGTGAGGAGATCATTGCGTGGGCATCACCGCGATCGCATACCTCTGAAGGGGATTTGGACAAAGCAATTGTCGGTTGTGCCGCAAACCCCCACTAGAAGAAAAAGCGCGTCAATACATACGTCCAGCAGGCCGGGGGACCTCTTACAAGCACTATCGACGTGCATAGTGAGTCCGAGCCAAGGTGGAGAAGATGGGAACGCACTAGTTTTGGTCGTAACAGTATGAGGCATCGAGGGGGATGGTGTAGTTGCCTGTCGAGTTGCTGATACTCAGGTTAAGTCCCTGGGTGTCCACCGAGAATGTCTGCCAGGCTTGGCCAGACTGACTAGGCGCCATGGAATATATGACGGACGTGTTGGCGTTGTCAATGTAATAATCCGCCAAAACGAGTGTTGCAAAGAGCAGAGGCGCGATGCACCAGCGCAGCATCTTTCATTGACTTGGGTTGGCGGGAACAGACCAGGCGGGGGGGGTGAGAATGAGAGAGCTTGGCTACCGACCAAATGGTCCGTGCGGTAATCATGGTTGCATGATAGGTCAGGTAGGCTGCCGTTAGCGTTACCAGATTCGGGACCCCCCAAGCGAGATGAACACAGCAACGTTAGCGTTGATTTCGGGTCACCTGGGACGTGAAATGTTGATCCAGTCACAATGCGGTCTGATGAAAATCTTCAATTCAATTCTCATAAACTACATTGACCTAGCACACGATAATTCAACACAAATGGCGTATCGAAAGAGCCTCGTGACTTACGTATTGAAAAGAAATCAAACATAACGAGGGTACAACAATAGCTTCTACATGCTCACTGAAGCTTCGTCCCGACGATCCTCCACACGCTGCATAAATGACGAGCTCAAGCCAAGATAGTCCCATGAGTCGAGCGGAAGAGGCGAGGTCGAGGTCGTTGACAGAGAAGATGAAGGGAGCGCCGGTTGGGCGTCATGTGTTAACTCTGAAACCGCACGCAAAAATACCACGGGCTGTGGAGGTGACGGAACACTCTGTGTGGCGTCTGAGATCGGAGAGGACAGGTCGATGGCGGGCAGGACAAGATCATGATGTGCACTTGCACTGGTTCGTATGGGTGGCGGAGACAGCACAGCAGATATATCCTCCGTCTCGTCCCTGGAAGTCCAACTCGAGTCAACCTCGACGCTCTCAAGTGAGGGCGACTCGGAGCGGGTACTCGTCCGCCCCTCCTCTCTCAGAATGGGCGAAGGGACAAAGGTGGGCCGTCCGTCAAGATGGGTTTCCTCGAGCGCATACCAGTCCTCTGCGCAGTGACCAAGAATATCACGGACGCGACTGGCGTGCCAGCCCTTGAAGGTGACACGCAAGACAGTGCACTGCTTCTCCTGGGTGTCATTGCGTGGCCCAAAGGCATATGCATCCACGTTGACCCCAGGATCACCCCACACATTGGCAGTGTCGAGTCTAGAAAACAAGGTCGACACTCTCAGGGAGTGCAACCGGTGACTAGTATGAATGGATGCTAGGTCAGAAATAGGGAGCAGCGGGTGTGCATTACCACCGTCATTACGGGACGACAGCGGGAGCCTGGAAGTGGGACTCGGTGCAAGAGGTACAAGAAGGTGAGTGGTAACGGCAGGGGCAGGCTGGACGGGGAAATAGACATCAAGTTCAGATGCCCCGGACTGTGGCTCGGGAACGAGAGGGGTGAGTTTGGGCTTGAGCATCTGGTGCGACTTGGGAACTGCTTTGCTCTGGGCAACGTGGCGCATCCTGCGAGCCTCTTTCTTCTTCATCTTTACATCCCACTCGGCTTCCGATAGTGCTCTAGTGGCAATCGGGACGTTGTCGACCAAGTTTTGGAAGATGGGTCGACCCGAGTGGAATGCACGAGCGGTTCCAAGGCCAACTTGGCTGACATTAGCGGGAACCACGGGCGGCTTTGGGAGGCGAGGAGGAGAGAAGGGTCGAGAAAGGGCATGCTTTACGGGGGGAGAGAGGCGGGCATTGATGGATTGGGAATTGGAGAGCTGAGCAGGACGGACAAGAGACGGCTGGGTTGTGATGGAAGAGTGGGAGAGACCAGGAGCGGTGAGATGAGATATGAGACGAGAGAGAAAGGTGCGTGTCCCCGAGAAGATACGCTGGGCTGTGGAAGGGGTCGTATTCGGGCGAGGCGAATATGCGGGGACGTGTATCGATCTCGAGGAATGGACGGGGACGGGTCCACGTCTAGTTACGCCGATACCCTGCCTCAGCTGGCGGACACCGTACGAGACGGCAGCCATGGTCAAACTGGTTCAAGTGAAAGTTGCGTCCGGTCACTTTATCGCTTTCGATGCCGAAGGTATACGTGTGCTGACTAAGCATATACCTGCCGAAGTGATCCATGATGCATGACAGAGTCCAAGTAATTTCTGTCTGTGTATTCCTTCAAGGGTCTGGAGGTACAAACATGCTCACCACGTCTTTGCTGGGCATTGGTTACTACGATTAAGGCGGTACGGGTGTGCCTGATACGACTACATATGAAATAGGTTTGTCCGTTGCAAGTTTATGTAGCTGCTAGAGTGTATCGCGAACATACGTGTAAAGGAACGCACGAGGCAAGAGAGAAAGCATATAGACAAGAAATGTCGGAATCCACTATCAATGCGCCTGCACGTAATCATAACTGGGCGGTGCCGTGCCTACCGTTGTCTCCCCATCACCATGATCGCTCGTCGTCGGTGGCCATGGCACACCTCCCGGGAGCTGCGTCTGCACCTGTGATGGAGGGAGCGAGTTACCCGACTCGAGATGCGCGCGCAACTCTGGGTCATTGAGGTTGATGCTTCCTACGCCTTGTGGATTCGCCAGCATACGTTCCAGTACACGCGCGATGACGGGTGCGGGAACGTTATTGCTGAACAAGCTATTGACAAAGTCCGCCTGTTCATCCGTCAGCACCGTGTTCGGAGGTGCACCAGCAACATCCGGGATCCCCGTCGCCTCCCGCTGCGGCGGACGCGCCGCAGTACCCGACGAATTCCCTGCTTTCTCGTTGGGGTAGCTGAGCGGCAATCCAGCAAGGGCTGGACGCGGTGACTGTGACAGGTTTGGCGTCGGCGTATCAGTGACCATTGCTGCGATTGCTGCAGCGTTGCCAATCGACACTGGTACGGACGAGGTAATGCTGACGTCGCCGCTTGACGCAACGCGCGCGTGAGACGAGTTCCCCATGGGACTGAAGCCCCTCAGATCTCGCGGGAAGATATTGGTATTGGGCGTGGAACCCGTTTCTGGAGTTGATGATCGCAAAGGACGCGTCGCTCCAGAGAGTCGACTCACGGGGGATGCAGCAAACGGGTCTGCGACGCCTGGATCAGTATCAGTATACCTGGTTCCAGGTCGTGGCAAGAGGAGTGGGTTGGGTCGCTCATTTAGTGCCTCCATGTGCTGGCGGCGACGGCGACGGATGCAACAAAATACTAGGCCGAGAAGTGCAAGCAGGCCAACAGCCCCCCCAGCGGCACCGCCCGCGATAGCAGCGACGCTAGGCCTGAAAACGATATCATTAGGCTGCAAGTGATGATACGCGCAAGTGGATCCTCACTTTTTGGAAGTCGAAGACGAAGAATTGGATGAGGGGTTGCCATCTCCGGACGGTGTGGTTGACGGAAGCGTTGTCCCTCCCGATGACTGGGAAGAAAATACCGATTTAATAGAGACAACATCCGCAGAAGAGACTGCCAAGACTGTCTGAGTCCCTGTCGAACCTGCTTGTTGTGAGCCGGCTTGTGAAGCTGAACCAACTGCCGCTGATGACGACGTTGGAGAAGACGGTGAGGACTGTGCAGAAGTAGGACCCGAATTCGGGCTTGAGTCCGGGGTCGAGTTAGGGCTTGGGCTAGGGCTCGGACCCGATGTCGGGGTCGGGGTCGAACTGGTTGTCGTGACCTGTGCCTGATTGACGTCGATATAGTCCAGCATCATGCCACTAAAGCTTCCATTCCAATCTAGTACTGTCATCACAGCCGAATGTGTTCCGGACAGTATGTTCTGTACATTGAAGAGGACGACGTGCGGTATATAGTATTGCGGTGGTGGGGGTGCGTCGAGGGTTGCCGTTGTAGGCGTTCCAGAGTCTATGGAGAGTGAGGCCGACATGCCTTGTGGTCCAGCTTGTAGAACATATATAGTTATTCCGGAACCTAGAGTCAGGATGAGGTGGAATTCATCCATTTCCTAGCGAGACAACGTACCTGTAAACGAGAACTGTACTGCACAATTATTTGCTGTCGAGCATGCTGCGTCTACGTGGCGAAGTTAATTCCAGGTACGCGGCGCTCGTTCCTATCTTGACTCACAAGTGCTGCGAAAGCCATCCATCGCCTCCTGAGCACGGGAATCGGGAACACAACGCACTCAAAGTACTCACTATGTGCCGAAGTAACACTGAGTAGCGTCAATTGTTTCCATCGTCCCGTTGGGCAATCGAATCTGGAGTACTTCTCCAGTATCGGAGCCAAACGGGCCCCATACCGGTCCAGCTGGGTTTTCAGAGTACTTGAGTGTCGAATAGTCGCTATCGTCAATAGTATATTCCGCGTGAACGAGGGCCGAACATAAAAAGATGACAAAGAACAAGAGACGGAATTTAAACATATTAAAAAGAGAAGGGGAGGCAGGGCAGCCCTACGCAGCCTCGGAATGAGAGCGCTTGGGGACTGCGACGGAGTGGTGGGGAACCAAGAGTGAGATGTCCCAGATATGCTTCGAGAGAGGAAAAAGATGGTAACCATTTGGGGCTATCATTCAAGGCACTTACATATAACTTGGCATGTGCTGATTGTTCTGATGCGGCCGTGGATTATATGGGCGTGCACAGGTCTGATCAAACACCAGCGCCGAGAAACTTCCCGTTGGAATTCCTTTAAGGCGGACGGATGTATGGCTGCTGGAGGATATGTTACCGCATTCCGCAAAGATCCCGCATACAATGCTCCTTGAAGTAAGCCAGAGGGTGGACTTCGATACCTCTTGAATCCGTTAGGTGCCGACTGTCATTCGACAAGGTGTAGTTGTGGGAAACCACGACAAATCCTTCTAACTCCATTTATTCGAGCTTCAAGAACGGACCCGAACACGCAAAACTCAACACAAGATTCGTCCTAGAAAAATTGGTCGAGTCCTGCTCTTGCAAGTTCAGGCCGGCGGGCAATTCCAGGCTGGATTGTGAAAGATCAGCAAGCGCTCTCGTGCATGATTACACCAAAGGTGGTTACCCCTCTTGATGCAGATCTACGTCAAATCAGATTTCGGAACTGGCTTCAGGCTCGGTGGGTCTCACTGTCCAGCCTGAACATTTGTTGGGAGGTGTGGTAAGAACGTCGAAAGCTCCCGGTCGCGGATTTGCGTTCGCATGCAATTCATGCCAGGTCACGCGAGAGTCACATCCCCACTTCACAATGACGTCGATATCGTACATATTCAGTGATAATAACACCAACGGGATGGACGCGGTTGCTGAACGTGAATTCTAACTCATCTAACGGAGGGTAACCAATTCTTTTGGAAAATCCTGTCAGCTGTCATCATCACGACCAAGATGTGCTCCACAAACCTTCAGCTGACGTAGGATGAATCGCGACCGTGTCATCCAGGTCTTGTTTGCGCGCTGTTTTCAGTGTGTCAGTGTGAGCATTCCGCAGGACTCCGAGACGTACCGCCCATTTTGATGGCCACTGCAAAGCCTTGCATGGCTTCGTCACTTCCCAAGCCGATGATGTGAACCCCCACAACGCGTTCCTCTTCACCAGCGACAATGAGCTTGTACACTGTTGGCTCCTTGTGATGTTCCGCAATCTGCGAGAAATACAGTGCGCGGAACGATGACTTGTCTGGTATTGAAGCGAGGTCAGAAATCGTGATCCACAAGGGACCTACTGGACATACAAATCTTTATGTCCTTTCCATACTTCTCCCTTGCTTCCGGCTCCGTGAGACCCACGGTACCAATGGTGGGGTGCCTATAGCAGTTTAGTGTCACGCCACAACCCCAGAAATCTCGACCCACGAAAAGACGACAGTGGGAATGTTCTCGTATGAGAGGTTGTCATCCTTGAACTTCTCGGGGCCGAAGAGTCTGTTAGACAACCGCCTACCGGCTGCAATGGCGACAGGGGTAAGGAGGGCTTTGCCTTGCACGTCGCCGATTGCGTAGACACGCGGGACAGTAGAGTTCTGGAATTGGTCCACGATGACGTCGCCCTTTTTATCGAGCTTAATGCCGAGTTCTCCGAGTCCAAGGCCTTCCGTGTTGGCATGCCGGCCAATCGCCCAGATCAAGCAGTCAACTTCCGTGGTCTGCCCGTTGTGATCGTAGATTGTAAGGGGTTTTCCTTTCTCTCCTCCCACGCGCTGGACTTTAGAGTTCTTGTGGATCTTCACTCCAGTGTGCTCCATCCATGGGGTTAGCGTCTCCTGCAGCACGGGGTCGAATGTACGCAGGACCTTGTCATGCCGGATGAAAAGATGGGTCTCCGTACCGAGAGAGTTGAAAACTCCCGCAAATTCCACAGCAATATAGCCAGCACCAACAATTGCAACACGCTTGGGTTGTTCTTCCAGATCGAAGAACCCATCCGAATCGATACCAAGGCTCGCCCCAGGAATGACATGTTCCGAGGGGGTGGTTGGACGGCCCCCAGTAGCTATTGTAATGTGGTCTGCGTGTAGCGTGTACTTCTGACCGTCTGGGCGAGTGACCTCAACGGAGCTGGGGGATGTCAAGCGCGCGAACCCGGCATGATACTCTACGCCTTCCTTCTCGAGGTTGTTCTCGTAGATGCTGTTCAATCTGCGGATGTATGCGTCCCGCTGGGGCTTAAAAGCTGCCCAGTTAAATTTAGGTTGTGGAACGCCCTCGAAATGATATCCTTCGGACGCATGACTTAATCTGTCTGCCAGGTCGGCGGCGTGCCACATGATCTGAGAAAGCGATTGACAATGCAATCGATATGGAAGTATTAATAACGCCCGTACCTTCTTTGGAACACATCCTTGATTATCGGGAACGTGAGCCCGACGGCACCTCCCGAGCGACGAGAACCACGTACCGACGTTCACACAAGTACCCCCCAGATGAGGGGAAGTCTCAATGAGGGCGACTTTCTTTCCGTACAGGGCAGCGCGACGCTGAGGAGGATCAGGTATGAGAGCCGAGAGTCGCTGAGACAACTTACCGAGGAAGCGACACCTCCACTACCACCTCCGATGCAAACGTAATCATAGCGTTCATGCTGAGGACGATCTATCGGGGCCATCCTGATCGATGAGGAAGAAAAATATCTTGACAACTAGGATGCAGTAAGAGTTGAGTGAGACGGTATCGGGTGACGGATGCGGCTGCTTATAGGCACGTTACCTGATGAAGTCGCGATGGCGCACGCTGGACAGGCGAGAACGAAGATGCGATTTTTGCTGCGGACGCTTTGGCAGACAATCGAAAAACCAAGTTTCTTGAAGAGAGATGGGGAAGAACTTGCATGCAAATCATTTCCGGTGACGTCTTTTATATCTTTTTCCTCCTCTGGCAAGTGGATAGGGATGCCAGAGTGTCATGTGACTAAAGGTCACGTGCAGTGATCGTCCTGACAAAGCCGCAGCTCGGGCTGTCCGGTGAGCTCATTATACTGTAACATGTTCACCTCGGACATTGAAGAAGCATTCACCGCCGTTAAGCCGGCTTGATACACCCAGTGCGTTTGCGAATACAGAGCCTCAAAGTCAGACCGGGACTCATTGGGGAAACTTCAGCTTCAGAGGTCATCGGTCACCAGTAGTCTGGTCTACCTTCCTCTACGCCCTAGCTTTCCTTCCCCTCTTACTCCGCCCACTGGTTTTAATATTGCTGGTGAGTTCGGTATGCAATTCGTCGCAAGTGGTAACAAAACGTATGTAAGTCGATCCTATTGGGGCGTCGATTAACACGCTCCACCAATTTAGACCTGGGTTCGGTGGAATAGGGTCAAAATCAACCAAATAATATACCATTCTCATTAGACACTCCACCTCGTCAATCATTCAGTGATCGACTTGAACGTCTCTCAATGATAATCCGATCCATGACTCACCAATGATACCCAGTTCATGTTTAGCCCCATATACCCGGACTATGCATTAACCTCGTTTTACAGTGGGATCACTTGGGGATCAAGTGCAAGAATTGTGCTCGATCGCTTTATCAATTCTAGCTCCCACCCCACTGCTTGCGGCCCAAACAAGTGGATTCCCTCCGCAGCTCGCAACACTCGCGTCAAGTGCGGTTGATGGCAACGCAGTGACGCACAGCTTCACTTGTGCCCAAATTGGCGGGCTTTTGCCACTCCTTCACGTAGCGACATTTTCGCTAAAGGTGAGTCTGTTACATCCAATATGTATTCGTCAGCTTGCAGACAGCCCGGAAGGTTCAACAGCGAAAGCGCCGTTTTTGCCGGGAATCATTGGTGGACTGCTGGGCTGGCATCTTGAATTGTTGGTCCGTGACTAAATCAACCCTTTGCGTCACACATTGCTGTCCAAATGACTTCCCATGACCGCGCTGAAGCACATTATTTCAAGCCAGAAGCCTGGGAAGGCAGGCACAACCATCAAGAACTGAAGTCACCACACGTAGGACACGAACACGATGGCGCATTCGCATCACGCGGACGGGTAACTCGTTTCAGTCCAAACCACTCCCACGCTGTATTCGACGGTCGCGCCCTCAGGCCTGGATGGTGGCCGGCGACGGCCTGGATATGATCACGAGTTCTGATGAAAATCGGTGGATCGTTGGAGATCACAACTCACCGTATCCTCGAGGCTCGTATAGCACCGCGAACTTGGGGCGAATTGATCAATGCCGTAGAATGAGAAGTAGCACCAACTTGACTCCTTGCTACAGCAATCCAGTGAGTGACGTCATCAAATTATGGCAAACACTGGTATCTGGCTGATCTTTGGTACTTGCTCCCCGTCGTATCCTCACCTTGGCCATCTTGGCATATCCTGATCACACGCATGCCACATCCGCAAGTGTGTGATCACCTGGCCACACAGCACCAGGTCAGTACTTTCATCCGAAACTCCGAATTCATAATCGAAAGGGACACCGCCAAGATAGTGGGTTTACTATCAGAAGCACCTATGAGGTATGGCTGTGAGCTATAGTACCAAAGCTATATTACCAAAACCCGTGAGAGGTGGCCACATCTCCACTTGATTGCGTGGTTTTCTAGAAAATGGATGCGGCGGACATATTCAAATAACCTTGGATTTTGAACGGGGCACAATGCATTTCCCCGGGTGGAGAAACGCTGTTGGTCCTCAGGCTTCAATTATGAAGTTGCAGCCAAATCCGGCTTCCGGACGCCAGATACTTTGGCCTGCTGTAGAGCATGTACTTACCAATCATTAATCACTCACGAGGGTATACACAGCGCTGTGTTCATATCCGAGAGCTTACATTGTGCCATGCATGAGGTCAAAAGTTCAGACCTGGCGAAACCAGCGCGTGCTGCTGCGCCACTCTGCAAGCTTTGGTCCAGAGCTACCGTCACAGATGTATCAACCGTCACGATCACGTGAGCGGAAGGGGGATGGTACTGTACCTACTGGTGACACTTGAATACCTCAACCCTGCTTAGTCTACGACGCGTTCCCGTACTAACATCGGCACACTTGTACAGTCGACTCCCTCATAACCCATACCTGTCGGAGCAGCCCAAAAAGTATGGGTTATGAGGGTGTATGGGTTATTGGCAAGATGGGTAGTAAACGCCCCAAATTATTGTTGATGTACAAGTAGTATGACACTGGGAACTCTAAGATAGTAGCTAGAATGTAGTTATTTACGAATAAAATAATCTGTCAACTTTGTGTCCTTCATATCCTGCATCTCAGTGGCACGCGTCTGTTGTCCAAATGATCCCAACAGTACTTCCAACTTGTGTGTGAACAAATCATCAAGCGTTCTGACGTACTTTCGCACTGTCAGTGCAGCCTGCAGCACCTCTCTATGAGTCAGACCTGGCGAGGACATATCGACATCTTTATCAACACAGGCTCCAGTGCCTTAAGTGCAGCCTCGAGCCTTGTTTTTCAGTCCAAAATCTGTTGCTGAAGTTTGGCTAAGCCTCTTTTCAGAACCTCAATGGGTTACATGATGGGAAAGTTGGTGTGGTTTGGGTCATTCTTTCTGTTTTTGGCAGGTGGTTATGTCATTATGCCATATTTGTTCCTATTTTTGTAGTACATCTGACCATAAGTATGGGTTATGGTGACCAGAAATCCCTATGGGTTATGGGTTATGCTCCTGAAATCCCTGCAAACCAACTTGATAGATCCAAAAACCTATGGGTTATGAGGGAGTCGACTGTATATCAGTGCCTTCGCCACACGGGAAAAGCCGTCGATAATCGATAACGGCTTGCTCTGGAAATCCGGTTTGAGCGGGGTTGACGCGTGACGTACAACTTAAGCTTTAGTACCAGCCTAGGCTCTTCTAGACCAGGTGGTGATACACTTTAACGATGAGAACTACAGGACGGATTCCCAACCTGAAATCTACGATCTACGGTGAGGTGGGAAGACCAATCCGTGCACGGTTGATCGGTCACTCCCAGAACCTCCGTGGCGTACAACGGGGGTACCTATGGAGTGGCACCATTACGTATCTCTATGGCGCTCAACATAGATGCACATCGCGACGTTGTGTTTGACCCTCGGAATGTTGGCGTTCCACACCACCGAAGCTGCGTATAAATGTTTCGGAGTGTGGAACAATAGAAGCCGGTGACCGCCAGCATGACCGGTTTCCATGTAATATGATACGAAACCTGCCGCCGACGCATGCGGTACTTGGAAAGGGTCCTCCATGTGTTCGGGGTTCGCCGATAAGTACCAGCCACGCAAGTACGAACGAAGCCCTCTTGTCACCAGATCGGAGAAGTATGAGGCCCACGCCACCAGGGTCGGACTTTGCAGGTCCATCATCGCGATTTTTTAGTCCTCCTCGGCCATGCTAACGTCAAAAGGTCCGTAATGGGCAATCTGACGTTCGCCAAGATGGAAATGGCGTATTAGGGGGCCACGGAGGGAAGGAAAAGCCCGGATCTCAAGGTTGGACAATTCGAGGGTGGCGTTACCGCGGCACGGCGCCTTTTGAGCGGCGAAGCCTGTTGGATTCTGACACCTTGCCACCGAAGAGTTGCGCCAGCTTTGTGCTTGGCCTAGAAGTGGGCCGAAGTTGGGAGGAGCAGGATGGCGAGTCGCGACGAATGTTTAATGTTACGGTTGGTTGTCACACCGATCCAGGTCACATTGCCAATTTCGTGCTTCACATGTCAACGCTAGACGTTCAATAACCAAGTTCAACCGTAACGTTCAAGTTCGTTGACGGGTTGCTGATATTTGGAACCGTCTTAAGTAGTAGCTGAATGGCGCGTACGTCAAAGGTACCAGCATTAGAGGAGTGAGGTTGTCTAGTAATTTCATTAGATGATGGTGCAATCTTGGATGGATCCAGAGTTTATCTGTGCTGGCGTAGTCGTGTTAGACCATCAAATTCAACTGTGGCATTGTGTCGACACGTGACACAGCGTGACACGAAGACGTGATGGCGCGTGTTTGAGCGATCTGGTCGAACGGTGGTGTTGCCACGAACTAAATCGAGTCGAATTAGTAGTGCGGAGACGGAGCTCATTCAACCTGATAATACACCTTGTATACTTATACAGAAATGAACAGCTACAGTGGAAATGGAGGGAGTGTGACATCTCACGAATGTATCAATCGTGCGCGTGACACGGCCGTGTGCTCTAAATATACGCGATGGTGCAGATTACGGTAGGATTTTGCATTGATACGCCGTGCTGACGCGAGATGCTGCCTCTGAGTCATGTCTCCGCTCCTTGTTTCAGGAAGTAAGCACTGGGTTATGCCAGTGCGGCTCGCCAAGTACGTCATTGTTGTAAGCTCAATAGGTTTGTCAACTGTGAACTTTATTTCTGATAGTTGGCCGTACCCACTAAATCTGTGAAATGGGTGAAATACGTAATGTTTTTGGCGACTCTTACCATATTTGGGGCGGTCTGACTATGGTTTTCCACTTTTCCGTTGACAGATTAGTACCTTTTCTGAATAATGTCGACAATAATTCTCATGTGTCGAAGCCTTTTGGGCGTCAGTGAACTGATCCGATCTGTGGATGTAACAGAATGTCAGGTATTGATATGAACATGCGCCAGCATATGGGTAGCAGAGGTGAGCAGACGCACGTCGCCTGCACCGGCGACGCTTTCCAGAGGTGTGCAAGGCATACGTGGCGTGTAGAGTTGCTAGAAATTCTCAGCAAATTTCGGAACGTGATGGGGTGACCTTGGTAATTTTCCGTGAAGAAAGAAAGAAGGACGGGCGATAACGGTGCAGAGGACTAACGGCAGCCGGTCGTCGTGGAAATGTTTGATTCTGAATATTGGGGTCCATGTCGTCGCTGCCAAGGCCAAGCGTGAGTAACTGCGAAGCATTCGCAACCTGGAGCGCGCAAGGATTGGCACTGTGGCAGGGAAGCTATGTCTGTCAGGTACCAGTTTATTCCGCGTAGAGGATACGCATCATGGCATGATTGGAAAGCAAAGATACTTGTGCAAGTACCGAAAAGCATGATGCCGCGTTGAAACGTGGGCCGACGAAAGGTGGAGAGGACGGGTCCGTGGCGGAGATGGGTATATAGCATCGACCAAGTGCGACGTTTCGGAAATCGACGACAGCCGATGTCAGCTTTCCGGGTGAGATCGGACAACAAAGGCAGGAAGGACGATCGAGTCATTGGATCGAAACGTCTGCAATCAAGGGCGGCAGCGAGTGAATTGACTGCTCAAGTAATTTTATCGGGCATTATCAAAGTGGATGCACGTTTGAGTGTCGTTCCGAGAGCCGACGGGCCACGCGTTGCGCGTCAGGGTAAGTCAGATCGGGCGCAAGCAAAATTAGCTGTAATGGATGGAGTATTGATAAAAACTGCGGACACGTTCCAAGGGGAAGGAACGACGGAAGTAAAAGTGATGCCGCGGCAGGATAGGGGAAGCTCGGATGCGGGTGGAGGGGGTCGTGGGGGGGTTGCAATAGTGGGATCGAAGATCTAGATCTCGTACGGAACACAGCCCGAGCGAGACCCCGAAGAGCGCCGTTATGCAGGAGGCAAACGGATAGAAAAGGGAAAAAGAGGGAACCGCACAGACTTTGAACTCTGACTCTCCCTTTGTCTCGATGGCTGTCGTCCTCCCTTCACCAATGACCACTTCCATCCTCCTCCGTTCCTCGCACAACCCTTCCCCCTCCTCCTCCCCGACATCCACGCCCCTCCCCACCCTCCCGGCGGATATTTCCTCCTCCTCTTCCTCCCCCACTTCCGGTTCATGTCCCGCCCCCCCCCCCCCCCCCC